>PEDP01000276.1:0-29973 GCA_002918395.1 Erysiphe pulchra | reverse complement strand
CATATAATCATAGTTCGTTGGACAAGTTAGTGTACCAAGGCGGCTAGTAATGATGTTCTTTGCTTCCAACTCTCCGAGGGTCCATTGCTCTAGTCTAGCTAGGTACTGGTCACTCAGAGAGCTCTCCACATTTGGATTAGCCACCTTAGGGTCTATTGGGCACTTAACCGGTTTTATTCCAGGAATGGAATGAAAGACATGACCTAAAACATTGCGTCGTGCTAATTTGGCTTGTAGCTCGAACGCCATTTATTGAATGGTACACCGTTTTCTAATACGATCTTACTTTGGTCGTTGGCCATAGTCACTACCCATTATGGTTAGCATTAATTATGCTGCGCGGAAGTGCCCGGGCTCATAACCTGTTATTATCACTTAGTTACAACCTATATCACAACAGGCCGAGCCACATTTCTTAGCTCCTGACGCCATCTTCTAGTGCTGTAAATTGAACTCCCTCTTTTCTGAAGATCCAAACGTTACTCCCTCGCATGAATAATTGCATCTTCATCTTCTAGCCATTTCTTGCCAAGGATCAGTTGATGGGTACTATGTGGAACAACATACAACCAAAGCTTAGGAGTAACCAGTCCATCTAAGTCTAGAGAAACAGATGTAATGTATTCGACAACAGGTTTTCCTACCGTTGATTCTTCTGCTGTTTCTAAGATACGTGGAGAAATAGGAGTGCGCTGCAGTTGTTGCTCAGTTGTTAGAGTATCGTTAATAATGCCTGAACATAAACATCCGTTATCAATCAAGGCTTCTATCATAGTAGAGTCATTTATTAATGCGTTCACAACAAACGGAGTTGTATTCATTTTTATTGTCTTTCTAACTACTGCAGTAGGCTCCTGAGAGCGAATTTTCTCAGGAGCGACTAGTTTTCCGCCATTTCAGGTTCACTTTCTTCATCATACAAATTTGGGTCTATATCTGAAAAGGCATTGATATTAACAGCAGGACCCTTTGGTTTAGGAATACGAGCTGGTAATAATCTACAAATTTTTGTTTTACAGCCTTTTCTTTCACAGCGAAAGCAACGTCCTTCACTCTTAAGCCTAGCGATCTGCTCAGGAATTTTCCATTTTGCACGTAAAGGTCTGCCATTAAGACCCCGAAGCACATTGCTTGAGTTAACACCTCCCATAATAGTATAGCCACTAGAGTCCACACTACCAATAAGCCCTATCTCTTTTCCCGACACATTCCATCTAGAAAAGCTTTCATTGTTTCTACTCTGAGCACTTGAATTCTCCGGGAAGGAAGTTGGAGAGCTTGGTCTCTTAGTATCTCCAGTTCTGAATCCACTAAAACTCTTATATATCTCTTCATGCTGATGGACAATCTTGCTGACAATTTTCGTGAATTCATAGAAATCATCATCGGGCACCAAATGGTTGCTGGCTAGTGCGGTCTTTAAGGTTGAATTTAATGTACTCTTTAGAAGGGACACTTTTGTTTCCTCTGACCATGTGTCACCCAGTGCTTCAGTTACTTTGTTGGCCCATTGTGGGTAAAATGTGCTCCGCCGTTGCTTTGCACCCATTCTCATTTCGTTCAATTCTGCCCTGGCTCGTACAACTCGAGTTTGGTCCCGATTTCCTCTATCCAAGAACGCTATGAAATCCTCAGGCTTCTCCCTTCCACCTTCTCCACCGTATTTAAAATAGGTTCCAGCCTGTTTCTGTGCTTTTCCCTCCAGTGCTTAATATATCATTAGGAAAACACGTGAATTGGTGTAGTTAAGTGTATTCCAATCCAGTTTTAGAGCTGAAAGCACTGCTTTTCTCCAAGCAGGGTAAGTTGCTCTATCTCCATCATATTTTGGGAACTTTGTCGGCTTTATGTTATAATTCCCTAGTATATTAACATGATTGATACTTGTATAATTAAAATTTGTGTTGTCATTATATTCAACTTGATCTCTCTTCAGTTCTTAAAAAAATGCCTGAATTCTGTGTCCTTTAAAGGAATCCTCGAGAAGTAAATATTTCAGTGTCTAGCAACTTGTGGCAATTATAGCTCACTATTATTAACCAGTTTTGGACTTATTGCAGATTGGGTATTTAGAGACTAAAATATGGACAGAATGATTACAAGGCTTCGCCTGTATTTGATTATGTAATTAGTCTAGTTGCTAGCTTAGAGAGCACCATAGCTTTGTCGCGGACGCCTCTCCCAGAATAGAACCATCTTACTTTTTCCTATAGTCGATAGATTGCATTTCTGCCTGGCATATCTAATTTAGCTCGACCATTACAACAGCAAGAGGTCGGATGTCATGCTATAAATTGGGGGACAAAGAATTTCTTACAATTCGATTTTGGAAAGACGGAAGCAGTAGTTCACGAAAAAACGAAAACTCCGCACACAAATTCGTAACGCTAATATCCAAATAGGTGGACACTTCATCGAATTTAACATCGAAGCAACTAGATGGCTAGGCTTCTGGCTGAATTCGGCCCTAAATCTTAGGTATAACAAAAAAGCATGTATTCAGTAGGCTCACAGAGCTGAGGCCCGGCTTCGGTCTATAGTCTCCAAGAAAGGTCTGTCACCAGGTCTTATCCGTCGGATACAAATATCAGCCGTATAAGCAGTAGCCTTATACGGAGCAGAACTCTGGTGGCGGAACCAAAAGATATGAGAACGAGAATATCAGAAACTAGTGAATCGATAGAGTCGTACAGTCACCGGCATGTTCCAAGACGTGCCAACTGGCGTATTGGTCAAAGAAGCTGGCCTTCAATCTGCAAAGTCACTACTGAATAATAGACAAAGACGATATGCACAGAAACTTCTCGCATTACCAAATGACAATACATTAAGGAGTATGCTGCCTGAGACCCTTCGAGACGGAGACTCACACATACAGCCAGGAGAACAAGAACCATCTAATTTAGACTGGATCTCAACATGTAATATAAAAAATTCCGGACAAAGGTTGGCAAACTTGCTCGTGGAAGGGACTGATCTTGATACGTCGTTTGGTATCGAATATACTGAAATACTTCTAGATCTTCCATTTCTAGGTTAAATCCTAGTTTTGCCTAACCTTATGGAAGCAAAGAAAAAAGCACTCGACCACCATGACAGTTCCAGCGAGCTCTCCTTTTGGAGCCACGGTTCAAGGCTTGAAAACCGTAGAACCGGAACAGGGATTGTCTGGAAAATTGATGATGGACACTGGCATACACTAAAGGTTTGCCTAGGAAAGATTAAAGAAATTTTCGATGCAGAATTATTTGGTATTGATCAAGCACTAAACCTTGCATTACGGGCAGGGAGGCCTCGTTTACACCCATCATCAGAAGTAACTAGGCAAAGACTATCGAATCTCCGAAAGGTATATGTATGGTTAGACTCAAGGTCGTCTGTAAATCAGGTTAAGAACCTCTCAGTAGGACCTGGAAAATGGCTCGCTCGACGAATATACGACAACACCAGGACACTGTTAGGGCATTCAGGATAAGAAATTTGATATACTGAATGTAGTATGACATTGATAAATTCAATTTTTTGCTCTCAAGGTTGTGACAAAAATTGAAGGAAACGAAAAAGCCGATCGAACCGCGAAGGAAGCAACGGAAAATGATCAACACTGCGTATAATTTCTCGCATCTCTATCATACGTCTTAGGTTTAATTACTGATAGAAAATGGAAAGAAAGCAATTATGGTTCATAAAGGAGCATAGACGTCGTGAAGCGATAAGTAAAGACTCATAAAAGCTGACGCATACAAATCATAGCTTAGATCCCATTATTGCCTGCTCTTTGAAGCCGTTATCAAGCCGATACTACCAGTTAAAGTCTAACCATGCTTTTATCAGAGCTTACCTATTCAGGATTAATAAAATAGGAAACATTAGATGCATGGAATATTCCAAAGGCCCTCAGCAGACGGTAAGTCATTTAATTCTCCATTGCCGTAAATGGCGGCGTGAAAGAGACTTAACGTGGAGCCAAATTAGGAGAGACGGTAGCTCTCTGCGTAAAGAAAGGATCAAGCTGAAAGATCTCTTTGGAGATAAGAAGGCCATTGGAGCTATCTTGTAGTTCCTTAAAGATATAAACATAAGAGTGAGACAAAACCAAGTGATCGAAGATTTATAAGAACGAGAAAGACGTGAGAATATAGGTATAGACAAGCTAGATGAAAATGAGGAAAACTCAAGTATTGAGACCGGGGTTGAGTGAGGAGCAAAAGTCAGAGAAGCTTTTGGATGCATTTGCTATTAGAATAAGAAAAGACGGTACTGGATTACAACTAGTACAATGAAGTCCGATTGTCTCTATTTCTGCATAGCAGGAGAGGCGAGAAAACGATTCGCTAGGCGTAGTTTGTAAGATTTTCACCGGAGAAAAAACTTTTTTGGAAATGATGTAGGCCTGTTAAAGAATAGACATAGTGGCGTATCCAATTAGGATTAGATCTTTTATTGAGTAAATAATAATAATAATAATAATACTTTATTTGTTAAAATCATGTTACACCCATAACGGTGGCAAACAAATGTGTATAAATTTCCATGTAATTACAAAGAATACGTAGAGGATAGAACAAACATAAATAAAATTACAAATCTCTTCACTAGTCATTGAGTTATATATCCAGTTAAAACGAAATCCAACTCCCATTAAATCCGAATACCCCAATCCGCCTCATTACGCCAAAACATTAGACCATGAAATCAAGTATATCTACAACATTCAATCGTTAAATAAAGCGCAAAATTTTTGTTGAAATTTCAAAAGAAGAAAGAGTGATCTATTATTAATTGTTCTACCAACGTGGTGCAGGTCTCACAGTTGGTTTACTGATATCTTGTTCCCATCCCCAATCACCCTGACTCCAAGCTTTATTAATTTGTGGCATCTGACTGATAGACACTGAATCTCCAATAAGTTTGGACTTTGATCCATAAGGTAATATATTGTTTCTTTTGAAAGCGAGTTTTTCCTTACGTAATGCAGGAGATTCGAAACTTTGACGTTGATCTTTTACTATTTTGAGTAGTTCACTATTGGTCGAACTGATCTGTGCTTTGAGAAAATTTAAGCCAGAGGTTTCATTTGAAAGACTCTCCATTACCGGGATTCGTGGAGTATAAGTTAGATTAGAGAAGTTTGGCGGATCCCTGGGGATAATAGATGGATCAAGGAGAGCAGAAGGTTTTGAAAGAAGCGTGGCCATATCTATGGACTCGCCATGAGGGATAGGATTATGGTTAGAAGGTGTGATACAATCCATATCTACTTCTTTTCTTAAAACATGGTCTATATCAACTGCAGAGAAAAAAGCACAGGATTGGGGTAGATCATTGATACCCATTTGCTGCGCGAACATTGCTCTTGTCCATATATTAGATATTTGAAGAGCCATAGCAGCTCGGTATTTGTCTTCTTCACGAACAAGATAGCGAATCTCATCATGTACAGTGATGGCAAGGCGTGCATTAAGATTAAACAGTCGGATTAAGTAGTCCATAGAGACAATAATAAGATGAAGATAATCAACACCGGATGACTGAATGGCCCAGTTGATACGTGAGGTCATAAATCCTCCAGGACTAACATATCGACTCATAAGAGCTTCAGTGATACCTGCCCCTAAAACTGGCGTACGCGGTTTTTCCTGTTCAGCAAATTCTTCAAGTTTGTTAAACACAAAGCTTTCAGTGCCTCCTCGCCAGAATGCACGTTTATATAGTTGTTTTCTGTTTGTTTTTGCACCCTTTGTAGCTTTATATAAATTAGATGCAACTTTCGTTGTCTCATCTTCTGAGAGATTTGGATTAAATTGTCTCAGGAGCGTCGAGGCAAACTTAAGACCTGCGCCATAAATACGGCCATAATTAAATATTTTGGCATTATTTCTAGAAATTCCAAGAATGGATGCAGTTCGAGAATGGAGATCCGTCCCTGCTGCTTTTGTTCCTTCAAGGGTCATAAATCCCACCGCATTTCCACCATGTAATTTAAATTGGGCATCACCGACCAAACTGGCGATCCAAAGTTCTTCTGAATCTACATCGGCACCAACAAACACATACCCGGGTGGTGCTCTCACCATTGACTTTAATTCTGAGCCTACCCGATTCTTTTTAGCATTACTCGCAGTAAGCCAGGTATTTTCTACAGCTCTTCGAGTTATAGTGCCCATTGGAATCACTTGAGGTAGAATATATCCAATCTCTGTATCAGATTTGATACCGTGAGGTCTTTTAGCCCCATCGCTCTCGTAAACTACCATTTGAGACATTATTCTATCTCTAGCACTTATCCAATACGAGCATGAGGCATTCATCTCTAAAGCTTCTTTGGCATATTTGAATTCAGACGAAAGAATTCCACTCTCAAAATATGGTAAATATCCCTTCGCCATAGGGTTGGCACATCTAGCTGAGGGGCCATCTTTGTGAGGTAGCTTGAAATATTTGGCATCTATATCATCTCTGAGAGCTATATCTTTATCCTCAAATGTAGTACACTCTTGCATCAACTTTTTAGTATACTTTTGTGCATCGGCTACTGGTACTCTAAATGTCCAACCATACTTATCAGACCAAACTAGAGGATGACCATCCCAGGATAGCCGAAGTAATAAAGGTGCAATACGAGTTCTAACCGTAAGCGAAATAGGGCCATTAGTCTTTGAGAATAAGTCCTTGTACCATTTTGGAGATCCAGGCATTTTTTGTCGAGCAGCTGGACGTGGAGGATCTTTTTTCTTTTTACCTTTGACCATCTTGATTTCCTGGCCAGACCAATCTAGCTGTCGTAGCCATGGATCATTAATCCAGTTTTTTGAATTTTCTTTGAGAGTCAAAGCTTTCTCGGTGAGAGAAAGTAATCTCTCTTGAACACCATCGGAAAGCTTTTTGTAGGTGCTCTCTGCATTAGATATGTATGTCTCCCACGACCTATCGACAGGTAAAATGACCGAAGAAAGATGACGAAGTGCTGCAAAACTTACAGGGTGGGGACATGTCTTCAAGAAGTTCTGAAAAACTATCTTATACACTCTATGGGTAATATCAACATCAATTGCACAGTAATTTAAAAGCTCGTCTAGCTTTTTTACTATTTCAATTCGATCAAGTATCCCAAAATCATCCCTCTGTATTTTATCGAGATTGACATCCAAGTGAAAGAGCGCCACATCCCGTAAAGAGTTGACCGAACTTCTCCCTACCCATGGTTCCGCTTCCTCTTCTAGTAGGCAACCATTTTCAAGTAAATTTGCCAACTCAGCACTGTCTGTTTCTTCAGCTATTTTTTCTCGTAGTTCACGATTCTTTTTGTGTTTCATCCATGTTGGTCTCTGTCGGGAGCACATTCCATTAACAGCTACATGTAATGACATAGTGTCAAGAAAACTGTTTCTCGTTAGTTGTACATCGTATTCCTCAGCAACTCTGGCGCGATCATATCCAACATTATGTCCCACAACTACTCGGTCTTGCTTTGAATCTCCTAAGGGAATGAGATGTTTATCGTTTTCTGTTTCTCCCAGAAGCCATGGTGATAACCAAGCATACCAATTAGTTGGACTAACTGCACAAGCCATCACAGCAAAAGGACTTTTTTTCCATAGTACTTCCGTATCAAAACATAACATTTCCTCGTTTGGTGCATCTACAGATTCTGAACAACCATTCGGATAATATTTTGTCCATCCGCTTCGACGTACCCAAGTTTTTGGTTTAGGTGGAGGGCAGCATTTGGAAAAAGATTTTGCAAGTGTCAAAAAGGGCTCGGCAGCATTCAAACCAAGTTTATAAAAATGTTCATCGAGTAAGGTACCTTGTATCTTAGGAAGATCGAAAGCTATTGGCGGGGTATTATCGGTATTTTTACCTAGTAGATCGTGACGCCTGAGATGATCCTTAGAAAGCTCAACCAGTTCTGGCGGTGGCGGTTTGACGTCTTTCGGAAAAATTTGAGAGAAAATGTGACTACTAAGTTGTTGCACTCCTACTGCGTTGTATCTCGCGCTCGAAGGTTCTGAGGTTGATTAATAAAATTATCTAAAATTGAGGCAGCACAAATGCCTACTTGAGAGAGGGGCAGGTTTCTGCGACATTCTTCCCTCGGAAGATGTAACTATAGTAGAGAACAACTTCCATTGTGTCATTCTCTTCGTTGTACATCGAAAGGCTCCATGCTCCCTGAACTTAATACATCGCGAATAATTTCGAGGAAGATCGCCCCTAGTTGATGAGAGTGATATGTTGCTAGAAGTCTGACACTTCAAAAGCATTATTATAGATGTCAAGCAATTGGTATACTAGTCCATATTGAAGATTTTGGTCTATAGAGGACTTTTTTTTTCGATTAGCCTTCTATCCTTGCCTATCATCGTGCATCAAAAGTGCCTATCGATAAGAAAGCTGCAGGGATTATCAGAATAAATACTATGCCTTATATATGAAATCAAATCAATTACATCACTGAATAGACATACAAATGCTTGAACTCAAACTAAATACTAAGAACTAACTAATTATTCAGCAAGTGTGATCACAATTATACACCTATACCAAGGGGTAAGTATTTAATTTTCCTTTTGTTCTTGCTTACATCAAGCAACTTCTTGTCTTGCACAGAGTTTCATCCTTTTCCCTATCGTTATTCCTTTATGAGCAGAAGTTCCAGTCCCTCTTATGGAATCCTTTAGTGATAGATGTATCTTGTTACTTTTCGCAAATGTGATATTGCTGCTTACGATCATGTTAGGAATGTTGTCTTAAGAGTTGGGGGCTATTGTAAATCTGACATTGTATAGTTGTCTGGGACTTTCTCAGCAGTGAGCAAAGATTCTAAAGACGGTGGTATACGCCCAGGAGATCGGTGTAATAAGAGACTAATGAATTTATCAACGTCATACTACATTCAATATATCAAATTTCTTCTCATAAATGATTAGCTCACTCCCTCTAGCAGAAATTGCACGTCTAAAACTGCACAGACTGGCCAAAGATTTACCTTAAATGTATGGTTGTTGAGTTTTACAGGAACAGAAGGCTCAAGGTGAAAATGAAGGTAAATATAAAAATAAAATACATAGCTACCACAGGAAGTTAACTCCTAGATTACCATTTTATTCAATATCCTAATGTTAAGATATCACAATTTTCATATTCGGGAAGATCTTAGTCGAGTAGAGTTCCCAAGGTCTCAAGGTCTTCACAGTAAGAAAGTAGATAGTATAAGACGCTTCAAATTCGACCGACTGCTGTTCTACAACCGTGAGTGAGCATCATATTAACATGATATCGAAAGATTAAACATGAGAACATAAACTTTACCCTAATTAAGCTATGTTTCTGAAATTTTCATTGATCACTGACTTCGAAAGCGGCGATTACATGCATGCTAGTTAGTAGGCTCTTTGACATTGGAAAAATGAAGAGCTTATCCTCTTACAGTAACTATTATTCATTCAACTTACACCAAAATTGATTGATTGGGTAGTGTCTGTAGCTTGTGGATTGGCCATTCAGATTCCTTGTTCTTCCATCGTTACTTTATATTATGTAAGATGTAAGATGATGTGGCCAACACTCAATACACTCCCTGATTCTCTCGGCCCACTCTTGTGCAAATCAGAAGCATTACGGTTATGGAGTCAAATTGTAATTTCCAAACTGTCTACTCACCGTTTCGTATTTCTCATCTTCGAAATCTGAAGATATGGCTTCATTTGCTGAAAATAATAGCAATGAACCAAGCAAATCTCAGGTACATGAATCTCTCTCTAATTCCCAACCAGCTGCTAGCAACAATGAGAAAAGCATAAATCATTCTTCACTTCCTCCCTCTAGACACAATAGCCTCAGATTTTGTCAAAATGCTCATTCGATATAGATGTCTACTAATTCGGAACCCCCTTCAATTACTACTTACCCTGATGAATCACTGTTTGTAACCCCGCCACCGTTGAACCGAGAATTACAAATCCCACCACCACCCTCTTCAGACTATGGAGATCTAATTGAATATGAAGAATTATTGGAGAACTCGTTTCTTTTGGATCAAAATAACTCAAATAGCTCAGTGCCGGTTGTGTTTGATCTTACCGACTCACCCTCAATTACAGTCTCGAAAGAATCTGGCAAACGTCAGGCAACGAGCCCGACAAGTGAACGACCTCCAAAAAGTGCACGAGTTGGCAGCTCTCAAGATACATTGAATATACAGAATAATCTTTCTGCTGGAGAAATTGATGTGGTAGACTTACGCAATGTTGAAACAATGGCACAGTGGGAAGAGAAGAAAGCCAAAGATACAGCAGAGGCTATTAAGGCATACAATTATAGAGAAGCAAATAAGCCTTTCAAATTGTCTGAATTTCAGTGCATTATCTGCATGGATAGTCCAACTGACTTGACTATAACGCATTGTGGTCAGTACATCACATATTCCGATTAAAATCTTTGAGCTAATACTTTAAAGGCCACTTGTTTTGCTCTGAATGTCTCCATCAAGCCCTTCACACTGGTGATAAGAAATGTTGTCCTGTTTGTCGGACCATAGTATATTTACCAAGATCTGGGGGACGACAAGTAAAGAATGGTATCTTTGCACTGGAAATCAAATTAATGACAAAATCTAAAAAGGATAAACGCGTCAAAGGAAGAATTTGATTTATTTGTGCACATTAATGACAAAAAATGAGGTCTGGCGTTAGAGGTCAGGAGTTCTTTGAATATTTTTGAATTGGGTGTTTTAAATCTATCAAGCTATCTACCATTTTTCTATCACTTTCTCTGCTATATATCTACACATTAATAAGATTGAATTTGGGAAATGCCATTTGAGGCAGAGTGTCGGACTAGATCTCGAATGGGTGAGATGCCGCTAGACTCTAGACTCTTGAAACACGTGACTTTCAGAGATGTTCGCTCTAGATAGCGCTAACATTAATTTGTCTTGCACGCCAAACGCTCCTCAGAGGGCTCAGAGGACGGGCTTAGCCTGTGTGCCTACTCGGCATTAAATATTAATAATTAATCTGCCTTGCACCCAACCATAAACGGGTGGGCCAACGAGAAAAGCGAGTCTTATCTTGCTATCAAATTATACATATTCAAAATATTTGGTCATTGATTTTGACCGCTTCATTACTATTTGTTTTGGCAACCCACTTTTCTTTCATCCTTCATATCTGTACAAAGTTAGATGCTATCAAGACGAAAAGTTGCAAACAATCTGGAAGCAGAATTTACTTTGATTCGAAGGACTAGCTCCAAGACACTTGCAATTTATATTCAAACATGCCGCACCTATTAAATTATTTACTTTTACACTCATCCTTGAATACTATGTACTAGACGGGTAGAAAAAAAATTTTAGGTAGAGAAGTTTCTATAAAGTCGAAGTTCACAATATAACTATTCGACTTGTCTACATCATAGCTTTAAGTATTGGTTTACAATTGTAAATTTTGACTCCTTTCTTAATACAAGCATGTTATTAAATACTTGTGTAGGAAAGAGTTTGGCAAAAACTTTTTTTGGGCACATCCTTCCTTCAGAAACGTACATTTGATTCGATTGATCTTATATAGTAATCCTGATATATACCCTAGAGCAGCAGCTTGTTAGTTGTATTTGTAAGCCATTTTATTCCAGGTCTGCTACTTTCTTCATTGGACTTGTATAATTAGTCCCAGCAAAAACTGTATTTCAAAAAGCCAATATGGAAAATGTGTTGTTGAGTTTCATGCATGACTTCGATAGCTTAATTTCGTCTCTCCTATTCTAGTAATATCTCTGAGACTTTGGAAAGATTTTCACTCCTCAGTTTTCTTTTCGGCTCTCTAATTTCTGGCAATGGCTACTTCATACATATTAAAATCACATCAGTAAAATAGAAAGCATGTGGTCTACTAAACATTGTAAAATACCACTTTTTACATTGCATCTAACCAAAGCTCGCGTACTTGAAATCTTCGCTTTTAGGTAGTCAATTCCATAACTAAGTTAATTCAGAACTCTAAAATCAACAGTGGTATTTTGAGTACCTCTGCACCTAGTTTCCAAAAAACTTTTTGTTGACATTTATATTAAAAAGATTCGAGGGCTCCAAAACTAAAATGACTTAACTAGTTTAAAAAATTTCTACTCTTTTTCGAAATCAAATTATTACTGTCAAGATGCTAATGAGTAATGGAAAATTCATTAATCTTTTAATTTGTGTAGCGTATCGCTAATTTTCTCCTTTATTTTCTTCCTAAAACTCCTCCTCTTATCTGGTGTTGTAGATCCGCTTTGAGATGGCGTATATTTTTTCTTAATCGGTGTTTCGGGAATTTTGGATGTGGAGGCTATGGCTTCATTATGATCTTTTCTCTCAGATCGACCTTTAAACACTAAGTTAGAAAATAATAATAAATTTTACCAGCTTCGTATGTAAAAAAATTCATACTTACCAGAAGACTCTCTTCTAGAGCTTAATTTTATAGAACTGCCATCACCCTCTTCATGTTTCTTTTCAAAACTCTTTACATACCTTAGCCAAGTTTTCCTGTTGCGAGTTGTTTTAACAGTTTCGGTTTCACTAAGCTCTGCGCCTTCCAATTGGAGTTTCTTATTATCTTTTCCAAATTTTTGTTCAATCGGTACCACAGTTTCAATTTTTACATTTTTATTTGTTGCTAAATCAGTCTCATGGGCATTTAGTAATCCATCTACGTCATTAGTAAAATAATCATTTCTATTCCCTCTATTTTCTGGTTTGCTAGCCTTAGATACGAAGAAATTTACATCAATGCCATCTCTAGTCTTGTTTTCTCCTTGAATTGTAACTTTATCAATGACCCGGTTTTCAATAATATCGTTTGCGTTTTCTTTAGTTCTGTCCTTAACTTTATCTATTATTTCCCCAATTTTTTCCTCAGTTTTTTCTTTAGTTCTATCTTCAATTCGGCTCGTAGTTGTATCTGCAATTATTTCCTGTATTCTATCTATTATTGCCCCAATTTCTTCCCCAATTTTTTCCTCAGTTTTGGCCTCAACTATGTCTTCAGTTCGATCCGCAGTTGAAACTTTAGTTCTGTTTTCAATTCCATCTGTAATTGCCTCAATTTCATCTTCGGGTTTCTCCTTAGACCTATCTTCAATAATGTCCACGGCTAAACCTGTATTTAAGACCTCAGTTCTATCTGTAATTTCCTCGGTTTTCTCCTCGGTTTCCTGTTCGGTTTCCTCCTCGGTTTTCTCCTCGGTTTTCTGTTCGGTTTTCTCCTCAGTTTTCTCCTCAGTTTTCTCCTCAGTCCTATCTCCAATAGTGTCCACAGCTGTACCTGTATTTAAGACCTCAGTTCTATCTATTTTTTCCTCGGATTTTTCTTCAGATCTGGGTCCAGCTTCATTCTCGGTTTTTTCTAAGTCTTTTAAATCGATATCATTGTTACCTGTAACCAACTTGAGATCCTTGGTGATGATTTTAATATTATTGGTTTCTTCTAAATGTGATTCGTTGACTTGAGAGCTATTGTTTTTAACAGGGTTATTATTTGAAGATGTTTCTCCTATTGCAGTATCATTTGCTTCTGATAAATTTTCGGTATCATCGATACTTCTACTAGGAAAATTATTTGGTCTATTGTCATATTGTGATAGCTTGTTCTCATATGTAATAACTTCGATACTAGTAGTGTATTGATCAACGATTCCAGGTAAATTAATACCGCTAGATTGAATACAGTCGTATTTCTCGTCGCCATCAGATAAGCTTAGATTATTATCATTTTCTTTTGAGTCTTGGATATTAGTTAGAAGAGTGTTTTTACATTCATTACATTTATTCGAAGAATTTCTTGAGGAATCGTGATTATCTGTAAATTCGATGTTGCTAACACTAGCCTTGTGGTATGAATTATTAAAAACGGTTATCAACGTATAGTCTTCATCAACCTCTTCATTACAATAACCAATTACATGGCTCCTCACCTGTCTTTCATGTGAAATAAGGTCAACCAAATTATTTTCATTACTCTCATCTTTTGCAACATTGAGAACAGAGTCAGACATCATTGGCTTAGCAAATTCTTCACTAGTGTACTCTGTAATTTCAGTGCAACGAGATGATTTTTCTTCATCTAAGCTGACTACATCATGAGCGTCATTTTTTGACTCTAAATGACTGCTAAGAGAGAGAGCTTGGTCAAGACCGATAATTTCATCACTTAAATCGAGAGATGTAATAGTTTCTTTATCCGGAGCTTCTTCGATTTTAAGTTTATTCCCTACCACAAGTGAGTTGGATAGATCAGTCACGGAAGAGCTCATATAAGCTGGATGAATGCAGTTATCATTGACAGTAATTGGCTCCACAACGTTGAGGATTTCATTGCCATTAACTATCTCTTTAGAATACAATTGAAGATGACTTTCGGGACTTGTTTTACATGTCGATTGGTTTTCAATCTCTAATAAAAAGCTCACTTGAGAAATTTCACTTTGTAAATTGATGGATATTTCCTCGTCGCAACTTTCTAATTTATTGAGTTTCGAAGGGACTATTTCCAGAATGTTATCATTATCAAACTCACTTACGTCACTATTTAATTGGAGCTTACCTTCATTGTTATAGGAATCAAAATTCCGTGATGGAACATCTTCCGACTCTTTTGCGACAGGGATTAAATAATTTTTTCCCACTGCGTTTTCAAAAACAAAGTCATTTGTGTGTTCGCTAAGGCATGGCTCGTCAGTATCAATCTCATTTTCTTGAAGTTTAGAGTTTTCAGGCGCAAAGAATCGATTCTCTGCATCCGTCACTCCTTCGGAGACCTTTAGATCTTCAATATTCTCTTTCAAACAGTGATGCGATATTTTGACGGTTTTATCAAGATCTTGAAGAATTTTTCGAGCCTCGCTGTGATCCCTAGTCAGCTTGGTGCCCTTACATAGGGTAAAATCTTTTTCAGAAGCATCATGATGGGATAATGGTGGACGAACGGCTGATGATGAAATGGAGTTATGGAAGCTTGTGTCGCTAGTTTTGATAAAGTTAGGTTCGGTTTGTTCTGGTAGAGTAGTTTTTGCAAAAGGTTTGTAAAAACTCTCATCTGTTGAGGGAGGAGTGTATTTATCGTTCAGTAGCAAATTCTGTTTCTTGATAGCTACAGGCAACTCTCCGTCTTTTTCAATAACCTTTCCTGAATAGTTTATCTTCGTCTTTACTTTAAAGTCTGAAAAAGAAATACAATCAGCACTATCTGTTGGATCATTCGCGGGCAATATACCATTATTGTAGTCTAGTTCAAAATGATCTCCTTCTTTAATGTTAGGTGTGAGTTCAGATTCATTACACCTCGATCCAGAAATGGTAATGTTGCTTAATTCATCTTCGTCCTCAGGGTCACCCCATATTCGTCGAGTTGCCAGCGAAACCTTACCAGAAACTCTTCTCATCTCAGTTTAAAGAGTAGTTTA
Organism: Erysiphe pulchra; assembly: GCA_002918395.1. NCBI lineage: Eukaryota > Fungi > Ascomycota > Leotiomycetes > Helotiales > Erysiphaceae > Erysiphe > Erysiphe pulchra. The sequence goes on along the minus strand of PEDP01000276.1, from coordinate 14,523 downwards.
GATCACTGCCAGTGACTACAGTTAGGCACTGGATCATGGGAGATATTTAAATACCTGTCCTTGTGACACTTAAATCAATCGCTTAGAAAAAAATCTCCGAGAAGTCGCAAGAAATCAGAAAACAAGATGTCCGAATTTGGTAAATGCGCCACTTCCGGTAAACCGATACTACTTTGATTATCTCACATTCCGTCTTCGCCAAGATAACACGGGGCAGAGCTGGTGGGACTTCGGGATAAGTATTTGAAAAGAAAAAAATTGTTCAGCGAGAGTGAGAATGAGCAATTGGTAGCTACAGTAGTGTAATTCTTAATGTAACTTGTCGAGAAAGTAGACCTTAATGAGCTAATTTGTAACAAGCGGAATTTCTCTCAGTTATGTATGGATACATAAGACTTTTATCGATGACGCATTATCCTTTATCCAATGCCTGATTTCTATTTAAAGAAGATGGCTAGCAAAACGATAGAAGCCGTTTTTTTTTTCCGATTGTAATCCGATTTTCTCGCTTAATTTAGATAAAAATATCACCCTAAATATAATACTAGAGCATTTACTTAGCGATACTCATTTGTAGGCCAGCCATGATTAATTACATGAGTTTATTAAGAAGAAAAAATGAAAGTCGTACTCACAACCAAGATGCTTGTCAAATGTGTAATATTTACAAAATCCAAGATATTTCAAGTTTTCAAGCTCGAGATTGGTAATTTGTTAAGTTATATTTTTATACTATAATCACGAGATAGCACTTGAGTGATGAGTGATGGAGAGAATTCAGTTACCGTTAAACGCCGTAACATACGTAACCATTATCATGCGCAATTATTCTCTAGAATGCTAGAGATTTCTTGAAAGCATAGACCATAAGAGAAGGATTATATGTTTAATGGAATGTTTCTCGCCGTAGCCATGTATCTATTATCACTAGTAATTCAATCCTGTTATCCTGAACTACCGTTAAATATCCACGAGTTACTCGATAATTATCCGTTGCAACGCCGCAAGCTTCTTTCGCAAGTACGTTGAGCCTCAGGTTTAAGCAGCTCTTGTGATAAGGCATATAGATTTGTTTATAAGAGTTGTACAAATGGATTTCTCTGCAAATTACGAAACAGTCAGACTATACCTTCAGTAATCAGTAACGACTTTGTGCAATTGGTCAAGGTGGTCTCAATTGACTAAAATTCACGTCCTTCTCATCTTTGTTTATCTTTTTGTCTTGGTGGAAGCACTGGCTAAGCAATTCAATATCCTCCCGACCAATGACATGAGAAGCTAATTAATCCCTCCTTTAACATCACACCGTTGTCATCTTCAGCAGGTAGATACGTGGTGACTAGTTGACTGAACAAGCCAATCTCATCATATTCAATATTGTACTCCACTAGATCATTGGGGAGGTTGGGATCTCATCCAGGCACGTGGTGACATAGATGTTTTCATTTTTTGGAGGGCTTCATTGATCTGCTCACTAATGAAAAGTGGCATTTCTCCTCTACGAAAAGATTTGAATATGGCGATAAAGTTGCTTGAGTCCACGATTTGCAAGCAGTTGTACTGGTATGAGAGCTAGATGTTTATTGTAGATCTTTTAGCTTGGATATTCCTTGGGACGGACTATCAATCCAATGAAGTGGGTCAGAGGTGTACAATACAAATTGATTGGCTTAAATTGTTAGATGACAAATCGAGATGCCAATTCAGTTTGGACCCACTCTGCTATAATGAACCTTTTGTTCCTTGCCCTATGCATTTTCAAAGTTAGTGTTATTTTTCAAATCAAATCAGTTTGTAATTTTTCACATTGCCTTTTCTATCTCACTTACTAAGTTCTTAGCATTCATTCTTTTTCCTTAATAAACAGTCAACTTAGGTGCAAATTTTCCGTTACATCGTCGGCATTCCTGCATTATCACAAACTAGAAAATGACCGACGTAGATGATGTGAATATAACGCCTGTTTCTGAACCACTGGACCTCGTGCGTCTCTGCTTAGACGAAGTTGTTTTTGTTAAGCTTCGAGGGGATCGAGAGCTTAAAGGTAGACTTCATGTCAGTTTTGTTACTAACACCGATGGTCTTCGCTATGCTGATCTTGCTACAAGGCCTACGATAGCCATTGCAATTTAGTCATGGGTGATGTTGAGGAAACTATATATGTGGTTGAAGAAGATGAGGAAGGACAGGATGTGTTGAAGGCAGGCAAAAGTCTTTGGATATGATATAGAAGATTCGCACTAATGATAACACGCCGCAGACTATTCATAAAAAGTCAGAGATGCTCTTCGTTCGAGGTAGGCTTTTCCTTTCCAAGCTCAAGCTACAATTTTAACCGTACTAAAAGCTGATACTTTCCTTCTTACAGGCGATAGTGTAGTCTTAATTTCCCCCCGAGGACCAAAATAATGACTTTTCTGTGTCATCGGCAAGCAAATTAACGTAAACCTATGTTTCTCATTACGATCCGCAAAGGAGAGTAGAAGGGATGAGATCTCTTTGAAATAAGTAAAAAATTGGTTTGTATTGTCAAGTTTGGCCGATAAAAAGCCTCTCACTCCCTCATTTTTAAGCAAAGATATGAACTCTAGCCCCTCCTCTTACCTTCCCATTTTTCCATTATGGAGTTCTTGACTATTATTGTATGTGCCTGGTCAGCAATAGGATATTACCATTCGGAGATCTTAAAGCAGTGCTTGGATTACCTTGTTTTTATCTCTGCTAGCTTGGATACAGTATATTTTTTCTCATAGTAACCAAGTGATATTTACTAACATTTTTATAATTAGTAGAGCTCAACTTTAGAAACTCATATCCTGTATAAAAGCTAGCGGAAAAGCTCTTTGCACTACTCGAATGCAGCTCTAAAGTCTTTGAGCAGATGTATCCTAATGTTCGCCAAATCACACTAAATTTTGACTGGTTACCATGAGGAAGTGAGGATATGTGTGCTAAAACAGTATTGATCTTTAAGACACTAGAAGATCTTACCTAGTGCAATTTATTATACAACGTTATTTTGATAGTTTGGATTTTTAATTCATACTAAAACTAGTAACGCCTGAAGTTTGTTATCTCATGATTCTACAATACTTAAACCCTACATCTTGACCTAAGTCATCCTACACCTTATTGAGGACAGTCCAGTTTTCAGAAATCATCGATGTATAAATTTGATTAGATAAATCAATACAGAAAAAATTATAAATCTCTCTATGTGAAATTTTTAGTCCTCAAGAGTGTAGCAGTCAATCATAAATTGTAGCTACTTCTGAATTCGATGCTATAGCGAAAAGATGATATTAAAGTATTTTTTCTACAAAGCGACAGAATTCGATTTTGACAGCTGGTATCCAAATATAGTTTTCGAACATGTGAATTTGCTCAATTAAATTTTAAAAGACACTTTTTGGGTGTTTCTGAGAGTTATTGAACAGAGTCGAAGTTGATTCTACTAAAAGAGAAACATGGTTGACGAGGTAGATGATGCACTAACCATACCTACTAAAACTTATAGATACATTCGGCAAGCAGTTGGCAAAAAGAGATAGCGACTCAGAGTCTCAAGGTATTGAGAAGTTCCAGTAGGTCTTAAAGGGAAATTTTGTGCTCAAGTGACTCACTGCAACAAAAAAATATCTTTTAGAGTGTAATCAAAATCCACTCCCTGACATAGGTTTATTGAGTTTGACAAGTTTCACCAGCTCTGAAGCTCATTATTCTGATCATAGATACGTGTGCTTCCGAAAATTAAAAAGTTGCAGATGAGTAATAAAAAACACAAAAATGTGGAGCATTGACTTGACGTGATAACATATTTTTTAATATTCACAATGATGTTTACTAGAAGTTATTTAGATAGGATACGGTTCATAAAACTCCACATTTGAATAGAGAATTACTTATCTTCCAAATTTTCTTTTGGATGATCTGGAACCGTGGATACAGTTAGTAGGTGCAACACGAACAGCATGTCTATAACTGATAGTATTTAAAACTCTTACAAACAATGAATCCATTGTATTGACTCTGTGTTGTGCCCAACCATTATATGTAGAATAAAATCTCGATGGGTTGTAGATAGAGAAGATAATTGTTAGACCGTTATTCCAATTAAGTGGTGATATAAACTTCTTAAATATATAAAGTATGGTCATCTTCCCAATACTCTGATTCTTTTATTTCACTCGGTTACACCCAAGGACTACGTGTTCATCATATCGCTGTCTGTACCTCGATTCGTAGGCTCACAATAATCCTTTCATGCGAGGACTCTTCTTGTATCAAACAACTCATCTCGCATGAGATAACTCGGTAAATTGGAATATTCGACTCGGAATACACGACTCAATATAATTTGGCTGTTTTAATGCATTATGTCGCTGTGCACAACACGCATGAATTGACTCGGAGCATTCGACTCGGCACATGCTACTCAATGTTCTTCGGATTTTTTAATGCGTAATGTCGCTATACACAAAAGTACTAACGTTGAGATAAAACTTAAATTATTTGCGGGGGCTCTCCACTCCACTCCGTTGTCTATGTTCATGTGAAAATATGGCTGTATTGAATGAGATATTGGTAGTTTGGTACGCGAGCCTTGTGATCACGTGGTATAGGCATCAACAAGATTGTGGCTGAAGCTAAGGTTGTCTTCTCGGTTTATTTTTTCACGGGTGTCACCTCGAGCTATTCTCTAGATATTATCGTACATTACGCGCGTTTACTGTAATTTACAAACAAATGATAACAGGTTTGTTTTATTGAAAAAACTAATTTTCAAGAAAATTGATACTCTACTTAGCATAAAAATGATTAAATTTATGCTTTAACACGCCAAAATAAATATGTCAATTAGAAGTATCAGGGTTGCCAAAGCAACTAATCATACCCCTTTAGCTACAGCTGAGCTGAAAGCTAATCTAGTCTTATGCACCAAACTTGTAACCAAGACCCGTCAACGTCTATATTTCGCCACCAGTTTTTTCGATCTGAATAAGGATGATCCAATCCGTATCTAGAGCCGTTTGAAACAAAAATTTATTACAAACGCATATGACAAACACTTTCTATGACTCCATTGCCACAGTTGGGACCTGGACCAATCAGCATCATTCGGGATGGTTGACTGAAAGTTTTGACATTTTAGCTTTGGTATTGGGTAAAGCACTGGTCATGGATATATTTAATGATTTGACGAAACGGCTTTCTGTTTGTGTCATTTGATTCAATGGACTAAAATAGAAAGTACTTTGAAAGGAAACTACAACGATCACTTGTCTTACGGCTCTTCCTTTCGCTTACTCTAGCATCATCGCCAAACCTAGAGACTATCACTATGTGGCAAAATCGACTTTCTGCTCTTGTCTCAAAAAAATAAAATAAAATAAAATATTGTCAGCATTGAAGCATTAATTATAAGATTAATCACATATAGACAAACCGAAGAAAGGAGCAGTTAGAATACATCAGCTTATCTTTCCCTCATCTACACTGATAGACGTGAGAAACGATGTTTTTGTTATATTTAGATAAGAAACTTCATTCAATTTAATGCTGGCTAGGTTTAAGATCGCTGCTAGTGCCATTGAAGACAAATGATGTTAGTTAACAAAATCTGGACTAAATAGCTGATCATCTCATTCATCTCTGGACTCTTACATAATTTGAGTGTACAAAAGTAGATGATCTTCTCCGTTCTACAACTACACTATGGGTCCTTCAGACATTTTCTGCAGTATTTTAATTGCTTACACTTAGTGTAAGCATGCTTCCAGCCTGACTTTGAAAATAATTCATTTCTCCTGAAGATGAATCTTTACTTAGAAGATGGAAATTATGAGCGCAAAAAAATGAATGTCTGTTCTGAGAGTATTGATATACTTAAAGGCCTTTAGAGACATATTAATCATATCGAACATACTCATCATATTAAGCTTACAGATATTCCATTGTGACTCCTTCTTTTGTTGTATATTCATTTTTCACTGCAGCTTCTTAGTGTTTGACAATGTTGAACAAGTTTTTGTCTCTATTATTCTTAGGGCTCGCAGTGTCTACTGCCTGGCTCACTTCATCCACTATCCTCACTAGACAGGATGTACAACAGAATAAGGTAAATCCCACTAAGCCCACCAAGCCCCCCAATCATCCCAAGCCCTCCAACATCACGGGACCCGGAAATGCTACGATCAAGCATGATTATGGATATAAAAATTTTGTGTACTTTGCAAACTGGTATGTCCCACTCGCAAAAGTCTTGGATGTCAAGTCCTATAGCTCAAATTAAATGAAGGGATATTTATCAGCGATCATACAACCCTCAGCAGATTCCTGTCTCTGAAGTGACCCACGTGTTATATGCTTTCTGGAACCTTTCGCCGAACGGCTCAGTGTAAGAAACTATATCATATATGAAGCAACTAGGAGAATCGTGACTTACTTGCTTAGATATAACTCGGATACTTATGCAGATCTTACCAAGCAATTTGCCACTGATAAACCAGATGGATACAGCAATAACTTATATGGCTCCCTTAAACAACTTTATATCCTTAAAAAAAGGAATCGACATTTAAAGACGCTGATGACAGTGGGTGGCTGGACTTATTCCTCCAACTTTGCAGCGGCTGCATCCACCGAATCAAGCCGGGCTAAGTTTGCCTCAGATGTTGTATCTTTTGTTCGAGATCTAGGCTTTGATGGAGTTGATATAGATTGGGAGTACCCATCTGATGATACACAAGCAGGCAACTTCGTGCTACTTTTAGCAGAAGTACGTCAACAGCTCGATAAATACGCAGAGACTAACGCACCTGGATATCACTTCCTTCTTACTGTCGCTTGTTCAGCAGGGCCAGTAAATTACAAGAAATTGCATCTCGCTAAAATGAACGAATATGTCGACAATTGGAATCTAATGGCTTATGATTATTCGGGATCATGGGATAAGTATGTAGGTCATGACGCTAACTTATACCCATCATCATCAAATAAGCTAAGTACCCCTTACAACACCCACGATGCTATCAGCGATTACCTCAAGGCGGGGGTTTCAGCTTCCAAAATTGTGCTTGGCATTCCACTATATGGTCGAGCTTTTGTTGGTACTGCTGGACTTGGTCAACCATTTCAAAGTATTGGATCAGGAACTACGGAAAATGGGATTTGGGACTTCAAGGCTTTACCAAAAGCCGGGGCTGTGGAAAAAATTGATAGAGAAACTGTCTCAAGCTACTCATACGATGCGTCTACGCAAACCTTGATATCCTACGACAACGTGGAGATTGTCAAGCAAAAAGTAAAGTATTTACAGTCGAATGGGCTTGGTGGGGCTATGTTTTGGGAGGCTAGTGGCGATAAGAGTGGTAGTGAAAGCTTAATTGGATCTGCAGCCAATGCGCTCGGCACTTTGGATACAAAAGAGAACTTGTTACTGTATCCTGCAAGCAAGTACCGCAACCTAGCAGATGGAATGCCTGGGGAGTAAGAATTTCATTGCAAAATTGTATTATTGTATTATTGTTTTGTACATATGTAGTTAACGGAGTTATGTATATATACATATAATTATAATTTAACTTCTCAAATAGAGAAAAATGTAATAATGTATGATTTTTAATTTAAGTAAGAGCATTAAGCATCTTTAAACATAGTCAAAAATAATGGAATAAATTTACTTGCTCTTCACCTCGTCTATACACCAATCACAAACATTTTTTTTCGGCATTCTCACATCAGGTAGCAAAGCTACTTCATCTCTACACGTGATATGTCAACCTGCGATTGGATTTTAATTCATGCTAAAGAAAAATCAATCAACTTTCAATTAGACCACAACAAGAGGAATAGCTGGTACCATACATTCAAGGGCTTAAAAATCTAGTTCTACCTCCTTCTAGAGAGATGATTAGGAATATTTCTCTTGAAAATGGCTTCTCGACAACTTAGTAAAAGCTGGATTCCTCTCTTCCTTAAACAGACATTGGGCCCAGCTTACTCCAGAGTGGGCCACTGGTATAGATCGTTCAAGCCATTTGGCTGATATCGAGTAATAGCGTAGGCTCAACTTTGGACTAGAAGATCAGAAGTTCCAATACAAGCTTAAGACTCATGAAAAGTGCAGTATATGGATGGGAAAGGGTTTCTTACTGGTCAGATAGGTCGAAGCAAGAGAATCTATCCGGTAATAATTGCATGTGGGAGAGTAAGGAGACGCTCGAGTGCCTCTACAGCATGGATCAGAGGAGCTTTTACTACTCCTGATCTGCTGCTGTGTTGACGTGTCCTCGCTGCCTCCCTGTCTAATTCATATAGCAAGCAAAAGAGGAGAGAACAATATTTCCGTCATATAAACTCTATCAGGCTGGTCAAATGAATGTGTAGGCTTCGCTTGGATGGTGCAAGTGATAAGAAATTACAACACATATATATGTTGTTAATCTTGAGTATTGATTCAGGGATAGAGCTGGGACTTTTATTTCGATGAAAAAGAATTATCTTTTTTGAAATTCAAAAAAAAAATCGACAAAAGTCACTAATTTGGCGTTAATTTCATAGTCAGTCAGCCTCCCACAAGATTTGAGAATTGCGCAGTTATGTCAGTTTATTTAGCGAAGGGTGGTTGTAACGAAACCTTTGAACTTTCAGTGTGTATTTATGAAGTGAGACGATCTATGGACCCTCACTTTCACGGGTTTGCCTGGGTCGACTTTAAGAATTAGTATGTTTACTTACACTAGATTAGTTCACTTTAAAGAACAGGCATGTTTATTTACAAAGTCAATCTGCGTATGACTCTTGTGAAGAAGTTTGTTTAGCTAAAAGCAGCAACTTTTCTAGTTGAGAGATGGACTAGATATAAGTTTTGCTCTGCCACAGTTGAAAAAGCAATCTTTTCATGGACGAGCAAAATCTGTGGCAGGCTTTCAAGGAATTTAACGATCTACACAGGTAGGATGGGGTATTATTTGCCTAAAGAAGCATATCAATGGAAAAAATTGATAGAAATATATGGTTCACAAATAATGCTAGGTCATGGACAGTGCTGGTAGATCTAAATATGTCATTTTGGGGTAAGCTCCAAAAATTAACAACGTAGGCAGAATTATTTACCGCTTTTGGGGCCTATTTGTAATTTTATTTCACTTGAAACATTTGTATCTTTCATATCATCACTCATAATTTCAAATGCTATTTTGAACGGTTGATGATAACGTTCTATAAATCCTACACTGTTGAGTGCTTTCATAGGTATTTCTTTCGTTATTACACCTATAGATTTTTAAAGCTGTCGGAATTCAGATCTAGCAAGATTTATTCCTCCGTCGTGAATAATATATTCTGGTGGTTTCAGATACGCATCAATCACTAACACTTTTATAAATTCCATGTACATCCTACCGTCATGTTTTAGGAATCTAGAAGATCCAGAACCAATCATAATGTCAATTACTTGCAGAAATGGTCTATTATCAATATATAAAACATTGATTACTATTGAATTTAATACTGTTGACAGTGTATTCATACAGTAAAAACAGAAGTTATACAGTGATAACAATAAAAGAGATATCTTAAAAAACTACTACAACTAACTAACATCTATCAACTATTTAAACCTCAACTACTGAGAACCGAACCCCACAATTACTCATCACCGATCCGAGTTGGATCGGCGTCTCATCTTATTTGTTGAGACAGCTTAATCAGATATGCTCTGAATTACATAATACAAATAATTACTTATATAAAACATAATTATTTCAACAATTACTATCAAATAGTTCAATTCACTTGCATCTTTTCGTTTAAATTAAAGTCTTCGGGAGAATTTCCGTATAATTAATATTTTTAGTAAAGCTGAATCACATTTTCATTAATTCCTGAATCAACTTCGTTTCCGGATCGTTAAAGTACATGCAACCAATTTTACATAGAAGAATGACTGAATTGTACATGGAGTTGCCATAATTCAGTTTCAGTTTGGTGGTACTTTGCAAGCGTTTTTCCTTACAAGCTAACAGCGTCCAAAGTTATCCTCATTTACGGATAACAGGTAAAACATTATCATCTCTGAAAAGTCGTTCTTTAAGTTGTCGAATTAAATATTAACTTTATCAATATCTTGTAGGCATAATAAAAATGTTGTAATTTTAGGGACAACATGGAAATGTCGATGCTAGAGCGGAGATCTTTAATGAGCGCTACTGAAGAGTTGGCAGAAATCGAACAAGATGTAGAACATGCAGGGTGAGCTAGGCTTGCAGTCAATAGCTAATTCTGAAAAGACATATCATCACGAAGTTTTATCTGAAGTGTCAATTCCCTGGTTCTTTTCGATAATAGTAGAAGTATTACTCCATCTTGTTAATGTGCTCCTTTTAAACTCATTTCCTTCAAACACTTGAAGAACATTATCACAAAAGTAATCAATTGTGGTTAGAGAACTATTAAGTTTCGTAGATGTATAGTAATGTTTTAAAGCTAATCTCTTCAGTATGGTAGAAAAACTTTTAGAATACTCGTCCATTGGAATATCAAATTTTCACAAAAATCAACGAATATTCCAAATTTATGGTCATAACCATCGCCATCTCCACTATCCTTTTGATGTTGAAAGTAAATCTTTGAAAGATTTCACGGATTGCCACTCGCTCGTCTTGCGTTTATTTGGGTTTGATGACTGTTATCGTTTGACTAGTATTTAAAAGCTTTTAGCTTAGAATCAGTACTTTCTGTTTCTGGTAATTGTTTTCGGATTGGATAACTGGTGCTGATTGGTGTTTGGTAGATATATCTTTGAGGAATTTATCAGTATATGTCTTTTACGAAACAATAGGCCAAGGTAGCTAAGCCTTCGAACTTGCTATGAGGCTATCGGCGATTGACTTCCTAATTTTCGTAATATAGTCACCATTTGCGCGTGAGAAACCCCAGAGAATCTTTGTAACTTCGAATAATTTGTAATAAGTGACGGTATGAAAATTTTCAAAGCATACCCTCCAATACTAAAACAAATCTATTCCTTCAGACCTTAAATTTCACACTCCCCAGTCCTGTTAGTTATATAAGGAACAATAGTTATTTTGACGCTAGTTGCGCCCCCTAACATGTCATTATAGTTTTATTCCATCAAGACAACTGTTGTCATCATTTAGAGAAGTCATTTTTATTTTTTTATTTTTATTTTTAGTGTATTGTTCTATGTTTGTTTTTCCTATTCTTTAATGCCTGGTTTGGTAGTTATCCAGATTCTGAGATTGTAGTGGATTTGGTACCTACGGCGTCAGATCGGTTATATCTACACTTATTAACACCAAAGAATATTCTATTACTATTCGTTTTAAAGCATAGAATGAAACCTTCTGAGATTTCGTAGTTAATTTGCATACCTTCAGTAGCGAATGAAGTGGGTGGATGAAGTCTCCTGCTAGGAGGAGCTGCATCTAAGAGATTAAACAGACTGTAAAATGTGGCGAAATCTAATTCTCCGTGTCCAGCTGGGCGAAGCAGACCTGTGTATACCTAAGGTGCTGCTCTGTCATTCCTAGTCTCCCCTTATCTTCACCTTTAATCAAATCCTCAGGTCAGAATAGAGTTGTGATAAGATGTCAGAAATTTCTTGGCGCGGAGCGTAAACTGTGGAATAGCCTAGCCTAACCATCTAGTATTGTTACGGACGTGGGGTAGTCAAGTAACTCAAATAACCTAATAAGTTCTCCTGGCTAGTAAAATCGAATTTTCTGTATTAAGAGATGATTTTGTTGATGAGTCGAAGATAGCCGTTCAAGAAAACGAAAGGATCCTGGACTTTGCTTTTGTGGGCTTTTTACTTACCCTCCGATGAGTAGCACATGTTGAATTGTGACGAGGGCTTCTCTAACTACCGTTGTAGCGTTTTGTACCGCTATATTCCTCCTCTTATCCAGTGTCATTGTCGTCATCATAATCATCATAGGTATTATCGGAGCGTTTCTTCAAGGTTGAGGGGGGATTAACTCAGCTCGAAGATGATAAGGTTGGACTCAATCTTGGCTCTGCAGACTTTCATAAGAGAGCTGGAGGCTCGTAGGGGACACCACGTACAGGTGTTGAGTCGTTGTCCCCCTGGACCATACCTAAGGGTATGTCCAAACTCGTTCGCACCATTTCTACTGCTACTATGGAGATTCTTACTAGCACACATCATGTAGATACATTAAAAAAAAAAAAAACAACAACTCTAATATTTGAAACCAAATGTAGCGGTTTATTTTTATTTTTTTATCTTTTTTTCCCTCCTTTCTTCTTTTCGAGATCAAGCTAATATTCCTCAAATCATGCTGCGGCTCTCCCTTGCAAAGTATGGGCGTTCAAGATTAATCGGTCCTCGCTTTCAGCAGAGGACGGATGTACTAAATGGTCGCCGAAGCAGCCTGTAACCTTCGCAAATTCTGTAAAAGTCTTTAGACATTTAGGACCAATAAGTTGACTGGTGAAAGCATTTAAAGTCATAGACCTCCTGGGCTTTCATAATTTGTTTGCATGCCTTCGGCAGCGAATGAAGTGGGTGGATGAAGTTTCCTACCCACTGGAGCAGTATAGATCTGCATCTATATGTTTAAACCGACGATAGTATGCGTCGAAGTCTCCATGTCCTGGACGTGCAGTCATAAGCTCGCAAAGTAGAATCCGTGGTAAGCTCAGTTCTGGAGGCTTTCGACGTCACATCTGTAGATCTGAGTCCCGATTTCTGGATGGACAATCCACAGTTATTAATTGTAGTTGTATAAATGGTATGTACAAGTAGTCCACACAAGATGACTGCAATCTTGACAAGTTTGAGACTCTTATGTGTGATGTCCATGTTTTTTTTTCTATAATAGTGTTTAAAGTAGGAATAAGAGCAGAAGCATGACAAAGGAATAAATAGGGAAGAGAGAGTGTAATCAAGTATAGAAGAACATAGAGGTCTATATCTTCAAATTTCAATCCCCGTCACGAGATCCAAGTAAGAGTGAATTGAAATTAAGATTTTGCTTTTGTTTTTTAATCTTCATGAATACTTTTTCAATTTCCGTTTATGAGACGAATGCCATGTCTTCTACGGCAACCAGAATCAACTATCAACTTGTAGTGGCGCCAGTGCGTGAGACTTGCCCTGAAAACAGTTCATTAGCTTACCACAATAGTGTACGGAAGAATTGTCATCTAAAAGCCTCCCACTGTTAAACTGACTAAACTCGCTCTAGGAAGGATTGATGAACAAAATGATCACCGCTTCGACTGCGGTAGATCCTTTCCCGCTTTGACGAGTCTTGAATATCTTTGAAGACCTTTTATCGACTACGATATTCCCTTCACTCATTTCAGACTAGAGAGAGGTACAGAAACTGACATGAACTTATTAATCAAATTCAATCTAAACATGATTGGGTGAAGGAAAAAATTAAGAGCTCTCCTACATAGAAAGTACTATCGATTGTGTAAGACATTGCAACACTCAAGTTTTGATATGTACCAATTCCATGATGTAATCTGAAGTTCAAAAAGTACTGGCAAGACTTGCACCTGCCGAGGAAATGTAGTAAATCCAAAAACAGCGAAATTTGTCGATCTCTACATATACTGTGACGATGGATTGACCACCATCAGAGGAACGATGCTTGTTAGCCTTTAACTCAAGCAATATATATAATTTTAGCCATCATCTCTAAAAATCGATACACATCCTTATTCAATTCTTCACACTCTAATCCGAAGAATAACTATTCTGCAATTCGACAACTTTTCATTCTCCCCAATTGAATATTAAAATTAAGTCTTCTATAGTCCATTTCTCTTGTTTCAAAGAAATATCAAATATGCTCTTATCAATCTGCTTTGCATACATACTACTGTTTGCAGTAAGCCTTATCGCAGCAAAGAAACCTTATCAAACCACTGCCTGGCCACCCATGATAACATCAGCCAAGGGCTTCACTCATGAAGCAGTATACAATGTAAGTGTAGAAATAGTTTTTAGTTTCTGTTGCTATTGCTATTGCTATTGCTATTGTCCCACTATATCAGATGAGAGAAACTAAGACCCAAACGGAAAGCTAAGGTAGCTCAAAAAATGCACACTGACAGAGAAGCATAATTAGGGCACAGGATCCGTTGCATACTATAGTTTCAACGGTATACAATATGGTCGGCTAATTGAACGATTCTCTGCGCCAGTTCCAATCTGCCGCAAGTCATTTTTTAAAAGATGTCAGAATCCAAATCCTTCCATATCAATGCTAGGAGCCTCTGCAAAGCCGCGCAGAGGCTATCCAAAATGTCCGCAGGCAATTCCAGGTGACTAAAATTATACCTTCACCCATACTAAAGAGAGAAGTTATTAAATCTAACATCTGTATCTTGGATAGATTGGGTAAATTCCAAGAATAAGACCTACCTTGAGAGAGAGATCATTGCGATACCTGATGACGAGGTCGAAGACTGTCTTTTCTTGGATATAATTGTCCCTAAGCAAGTTTGGGATCAAACCCATGA
>PEDP01000275.1:0-30026 GCA_002918395.1 Erysiphe pulchra | reverse complement strand
TAGAGGGGATAGCCTTACTGATGAGAGCTCTTGAAATTTGAGCATATTCATGATTTTCTTCATTATCTTCTTCTTCTTCTTCATTGCTAGTCTCGCTTTCGTCCTCAGGGTTAGAACGGAGGCAGGCTTCGTAAGCCTTCCCTTTGAAGTCTACTGACTTATCAATTTTACGTCTTGATAATAGTGACTTAGATTTTGACGAAGAGCGAGGAATAATGGGACGTTTCTTTGGCTTCTTTTGATTCTTATTTTCATGAATGTGTTCTTGTACCGCGGTTCTTGCAATTTTCATATAGGGGCAGGACTTGACAAAATGCCTTTCATCGCATATGTAGCAAATAGGTGCAAATCCAGAATCACTACCTTCTTCTGCAAGATAATTGCCAAATTGTGAGCTCTTTACTCCTCGGTTTCTGTGTGATCCTATCAAAGCCATATCTTCTCGATCTTCTGATGCTAATCTGTTTTCTTTAGTTTGAAGGCGCTTTAGTTTCTCTTCTACAGTAAGGTCAGGTTGAGCATCTAAGGTGTCTATAGTCGATGTATATTGTTTTGGCAATGTACGTATAAGAATCAGAAGAAGTGCTCTGTCGCGATATGTTCCAATCGCATCTTTGTCAACAGCATAAAGCTTGCGTCGGTACTTTTTAAGTTTATCCCATGCGTCAATAATTTTAAGATCTCCGATGCTGAAAGTTTGAATCAGAGTTATATACTCGTTTGCCATTGCTGGATAAGTCTGTTGATACTTATTTCATTCTGTTGAAGATATCTAATAAGAGATGCTCTGAACCTTATTATTTCAACAGGTTTACCAATAATATCATAGCATTTAAAGTTGGGTATGCATTTCTCAGTCAAGAGGCAGAGATAGACCAGATATGATCTATTGATGTCCTATGAAAAGCTCTAGAGAAAAGCAATTTACCTAATCTTAGGGTAATTGTGACGATCCGAGCTATAGATATAGTTTTATTTAACTCTAGAAATACTTCATATGCATGGTACATCAAGATGATTCTAAAGTCATATCTCGCTGAAGTACTAATTGGCAATTCCACAAAAGATTTTATAGAAGTTTCATGAAAGTTTGGAATGCTCCAACGAGCGTTAAGTTTTCTGGTGGATAGAATAGTTGTAGTATCAAGTGGTTTACTTTCATTCCTATCGGTGAAAAGATTCTCAAATAAATTGAGGATACGTGGCTCCCATATACGTTACGGATGGATTTGCCAATTGCCACATCAGTCAACACCTTCATCTTGGCTATTTGAAAGGTAGCAAGGCTGAGAGCCCCCATCACTACAAAATGATGTTTACATCAGATATTACGGAGAATTTTTTTACCGTAGTAAAGAGAATTCGTATCGCTTTAGACAAGCTAGCAGTAAACCTAACTCTGTGCAGTAGTGATCGATGTTATCAGCTCAACAAATCACCAACCATCACAGCATGAATCGCAAACAGTGATGAAGACTTTATTTCCACACCTCAATCGCCAACAAAATCTCTCGTCCTGTTGAGTTTAGTTTCTACAGGAGCACCTCGTATGTGTGTTGGATATGGTCAGCCAGAGCACACTAATCGAACGTGTGGTTCGTACGTGTGGTAGACGATAAGCTAAATTCAAATGATGATTGGAGTTTTAATAATGAGAATAATTTATATTTGAAGGATGGTTGAACAGATTTATGTGGTGAACATTAGAATTGTATTTTGATTTGATTGCAACTGATGCTCATGTTAGTATTTTCAACAGAAAAGAATTGAAAGAGACCCCTGTAGCAGTTGCTATGCCAATGAGTCAGGAGAGTACACCTTCTGCTCCAATTAAAGGCACGGAAATTATGACACAATATTGAGATCTGGGTTTTTGTCCATATAATTAGCTTTTTTTGGGCAGGGGTTATAATGTAAACAATGAAATATATAAATATAAAAACGACTACTAGTACTAACACATAGATTCCTTCCCTTGTATATCTTTCACCACCTAGTCTGCTGTTCTCCCCGATATCTGTAAAACACGTTACTTAGTAATATGGGGTATAAAGGATCCTCATCAGAGTAACTCTTTACAAACAAATACCCGAACTCTATGATACTGATCCTGGCTAGATCAACATCTAATCTTATCCTGTTGAGAACATCTAAAATAGATAATGCTCTGAGCCTTAGATTTTCAACAAAATGTATAGTATAATTTGTTGGATAATTACCATGTATTATAATTAATTCACGCTATGGCACGATAGCATTTTCATGTGATATGGGAATTTGATTTGCACAACTGAGATTTGTCAAACAGATAACACCAAATACAACTTTTTATCTACATCTTTAAAGGGATCGATAATGAGTACTAGGCCATTTTCTGACATACTAAATTTGGAGCAAGATTTTTACGAGGATGGATTCGAACAAGACTTAGCTGACGGTGAAGCGGCAGGTCTATCAGAAGGACGAACCCTTGGCCTTCAAAAAGGCTATGAAAACTTTGCGAGAGTGGTCGACTTCACGGCAGATTAGTTATTAGCACCGCTGAGCCAGATATTGCGGAGGAGCAGGAAATTCAATTGACTGCTCAATGAAAATCCAGCGTCAAGTCACGACGACAGCGTGAACTCCTAGCAGAGCAAATTCCGATCCAAGCGTTGGCTCATATGCTAGTTAGAGATGAAGTTCCTCATAAATATAATGACTGATGTCAATAATTGTCTTAGCCACCTCTTCTTTGGGCTCCCAGACGCTATCCGTCTAGTGAAACTTCACCACATATAAAATATGAACTCTACCTACAAAAATAATAAATTCAGTGTACCGTTACTACATGCTACTGGGGTTTCTGCAATATACCAGAAAACTTTTACTTTTCATTGCTTATGAGAGGCCGCTGGAGCCATGTTCTGAAGTTTTTCAGTAGGTTTGGGACATTTCTTATAAACATAGAATCCAAAGTTATCATCGATCTCAGATATCACTGAATATTGATAAGTTTTTAGTCAGTGGCACATCTTGAACTTTCTGAGTGTTGAAATCAAAAACTATGTGGAAGATCTTAATGAAACTCCACTACCCGAGCTTTCAACCCAGCTTGGATAGGTTGTATGAACTTGGGCGTCATATCAACAATCTGCAGTACGACTTTGTAAGCATGATCAGATGCGGCTATGGATTTGTGGTAGCTCTTTAGCATCATCAAATAGTTTACAAGATCCTGGATTGTTTAGACAAAGGGTGCAGCCAGTAAGAGATTTGAATAAATTCGGAGTGCGAGGACGAAGCGGCAAGCTGAAACAAGCAATATCCATAAAGAAATTTTTACCTTAGAGCATGTAGCTATAGCCTTGGGTGATTAGTCTAGCAGGAGGCCAAGAAGATGCTGCGCATTTCTTATTAGTCTACGAGAGAAAATAGCGATAGTGGTAGAGGAGACGGAAGTTCTTTAACCGGTATATGTGGATTTGTGTCTTCGTAAATGACATTTGTTAACTGTCGGAAGGATTAGATTGAATGATTTTAAATGGATTCTTTAGCCCGGGTCACTTTCGTCTATTAAGTGCCTAATGCTGATTGGAGGGTAGTCAAGAGAACAGGGGAAGGAGGTAAGAAAATAAGGAAAGGGCGTAAGAATTTGATGATAATGATTTAACTTTGAACTACTTCTTCACAAGATTACTGTTGAATGCACTGAAATATTTGATTCACTCTTTATAAAGCTCAAAGCAAGAAGATGTATTAGATACTGTTAGAAATAGAGAGTATAAATTCAAATCTCTTATCAAGGCTAAAAGTTGTCAGTAGAAATAATTCGATTAGAAATTTATACTCAAGGTAATGGCTGCCAGGAACTCACAAGCTATCTATCAGGAGAATAGGAAGGAGAATTGCTGGACGACTGTGAAATAGGCGATCAACTGTAAGAGATGGATTGATTAAGTTTGATAATGGATAGAAATCAAAAGAGTCTTGAGAGACCTCTGTATTTTGTGATATCCTAAAAGTTTTTCTCTTCAATATCTTTTCGGCGTGCATTACATCCCGTCGATTTTCATGCTTGCCTGTGCCAATTTTTTTCAATCTACTATTATCTTTTTGGGTGAGAGGTGTTCGGGGTTCAGCATTGGCAGTATATGGTAGAAGTATCTATTATCTCATTTTCAATATGCCAGTGACGATGATAATCGCTCAATGACATAGATTTGCCTTCGATCAAGATATCTCGGAGTCTATGAACGTAGGACAAAACCAATATTGTACCAAAAACACCTTTTCACCTCTTCTTTGACAACTCGCGATTCTTTTCTAGCTTTTCCCATAGAGTCCTCCAAAAGTTTTATTGGATATCGAAATATTCCGAGGTTCATTTATAGGGCGTTTAATTCACCCATAGAATCTTCTGCTTCTCTTCTTCTAAGTGTAACTTTGCGGGGGAGTAATAGTCCTCCCACTATGGCATCAGTTTTTCCACTAATCCATACACATCAGAGCGGGAGTTATGAAGCCATTTTTTCAGCTTCGAGTGGTCACCTTTCACTCATGATATTGAACTAATTCCAAAGTGAAGGATTTTGTTCATTTCGTACGAGGCAATTTTTTCATTGTAGTCCCGGAACCATGTGTTCCACAAATATTTCTAACCTGCTTCCCATTTCGCTTCAAGGCGTTTGTATCTAGCTTTAAGTTCTTCCTCTGTGAAAGCGACAACACTATTCTTGTAAAGGTCCCAGTAATCCTTTTCTTCTTCCTTATCAGCAAAGTCTCTTAACTTTAAGACTTCTGCCAGACCAAGTCATTGCCTAATCCACATGTGGACATCTTTAGGCATGTGCCACATACAGATTTGGCTAATTTTATTATGGAAAATGTGGCCTAAGGCATTTAAAAATGCTCGATTTCTATTAGTAATGAGTAGTTTAGAAATTTCAATTTTTTCCTCACGAAGGAGATTGCGAAGACTTTTAAGGGCCCAGATTTAATACTTGATGGTATAATCTCTCGAGTATTTATATCAAAAAAAGATTCTTAATACGCGTTCCTGTTTACTCACAAATGTTGTGCGTTACTAGAGCAACATGCTGCATAAAATTATGAAATTTGCATAGTAAACTGTTGTGGCGCGGTCAGCTAGATCAAGGAAAAGCCCAGTACAAAGTCCTGACGTACTGATCACTGCTGGACCTGATCCGTGACAATGGCAAAAGCTTCAATCAGAGAACCTGCATACCTCCAGACTGAAAATAGAGATACCGAAGGTCTTGACGTCACAGAGTGAGTTTTTACAAAATAGCATGACTCCATATAAAGGTTGATAAAAAGGCCAGCAAACCCTTATTTGAACAGAAAAATAGTATTCCATTTTGGAGGTATTCAATGAGAGAGGTTAGACAGCAGTTGCGTATCGAATCAGAGGAATTTCTAACTAGAGCAAAACTTTTATCTTACTGAAAGCTGATGCGGTCATTCTTACACGAATTTATCGTAAAATTGCAAAATTACGCCTAATTTCTGATTTCACACGGGTAGCCGTGAAATAGAACTTTGAATTGGTCGGAATTTTTTCTTCATCAAAATGACACAAAATTGGCGTGCGGAAAATTATGGCTACTGAATTTCATAATTTCGCAATGCCACTATTCACGGCCCTATTTGCACCTTTACATGAAATTTTTTCATAGACAAAAAATTGAAAAACCCGAAAAAAATTACTCATTGACTAAAGCTCTCAAGGTCAGCAATGCTAATTGACATGTGAGCTAGATTGAAACATGCTTACGTATCATCTCGCTGATTGATTTTCTGCTTCAAAATCATACGGAGTTGTTATAGTTGTTAAATCAGAAAAAATCATATTGAATTCAGCAGGCGTACACAATTTTCTATTTTTCAGACTTAATGATCAGTTTCCACTGATTGATCAAAAGAATTTGAATACTATCTGTAACAGTGAATTAAATTGACTTGGCCACACGGTCGAAGGGTAGAAGGAGACGATTAAATACAATCAAACCATCGGGCTGGACTAGATGGACTCGTCCGCAAGCTATTATCAAGCTAATTTTGAAATTTGACCACATCAGTAACTCTAAATGATAGTATAGTACAATAGGTTTGGAGCCTTAACTCCGAGGTCCTTACAATCACTAGATAAGACTGCCTTCTGACTGGTTTAACGAGATCTACATCTTAAGATAATCTCTATCGAGAAACGAAAGGCACTTTTGCTATCTGTCTAGCTAGTAAGCACTCTTGATTCCGATCGTAGCCCAATGGAGGCGCACCTTAAATTTGTTCAAGAATTGATAACTGAAAAATTAGCTAAATTTTAAAATGAATAGGATTATGTTCTAAAGTCCATAATCATCCATTAGCTATAAAATTAAACTGCAACTCGATTTCATTGCAAATGAATAATTATCTACCTTATGTTTCTGTCATTCAACATAACTCATTTGACTTTTAAACCGTTGTTTGTGGTCACTTGGATATCTTAGTTAAGACACAAATGAGCAATTTATTCTATTATACACACTCATACATTTATCAATTCAGTTTCAGATTAGGTCTTAGTATTATTCCTTCTCAGGGAGGAGTAGTATCTTTTCACAGCTAGGAGGGAGAAAGATGTAGGGTGCAGCAGAGACTTAGTATAGAATCTAAGATTGTCGTGTTACTTGGCCTTGAACGCGACGATGTATCCGGTAATTTGTTTGGCCAACACTAGAGCTAATGGCATTCAAATTTAACTTATTTGACACGTCATTCTTGAATTCCTGAAACTTCACAGGTCCTGTGCGGAACTCATCAAGTGCCGTGAAGCTGGGCTCATCGTCGGATTGAATATTGAACTCTTGGGGTCTTGGCATATCGAATCTAAAGGAAGCTCCTTGCAAAAATAGGTATTGTAACTCTACTCTTTTAGTGACGATTACGGTGAAGTATAAATCGATAGAGAGACTAGGATATTGCCCAGAAATAAATAAGAATTCAACTCATTAACGTGCTAGATTTCATCATATTGACAAATCATGATCGCATTTAAAAAGGCTAAGTCTTGGCACATTGTCGGTAATGCGCGCTTCTGGAAATCCCCTAATTCGGCTCACTTATTTTAACCCGCTACTACTTGAGGCCAAGCACGGGTAAATTCAGAGGTAATCTGACACTCCCTGCCCCTGCAAAAGAAAATAACGCGTGAAATGTGGAATGCCGAGTTCTTCTATTTTTCATCACTTGGGCTATAATCATTTCTGCTATTGCGTTTCATTGGACGAGAAATCTGGTATTGCATTAGTTACCTTTAGCAGCGGTTGAGGGGTGGCCAGTCGAGGGTGGCTAGTCAAACTCGTGGACAACCTAGCTTAGATTTAGGTCAGAAGTGCTCTCTTCATGAACGACTTCAAAAATATCTATTGATTCAAAGCCATAGCTTACAAGCTAATTATCTTCGGGAGAAAAGAGGCCAAGATTTGACAGATTACCCTCATCTTTGAAACGTTTAGTGGATTATTTCCAGAATCATTTCGGCCCAAGCCTAACTTGAGTTTGTGTCGAGTCAGTTGGCCTTGGTTGTCAACTGTAGTCTCTCTATGGCTCCATCAGGCCATAAATTCCACTCATCCTGTGAACTATCAGTTATTTCCCTCGAATAAAGAATGGCCAGTAAGACTTATAGAGCGCTGGTGTTCCACCTCTCTCTCGTAAGTATTGTCCAAAATAGAATTGCGTCGTTATTGTGTCTATGCTTATTACGGGAGGCCATAGCCGTGCAACATTTAGCTGTTTACATCATATTTACAAAAAAATTATTTCGATGCAGCTCAGGTAGTTGTAAGAGCATTCCTCTCTAAGCTATCGTCATTTCTAGATTGTGAATTTCTCAAGAATACTGTTAAAAAATTTACTCAAAGTTTTCTTGTAACATAAATTCATAGAATCTAACTAAGAATTTGATCATTTGGCCTTCATATCAGGTACAACACATTTGAATATGCCCGAATCGAAGATCCTGCTCCACGTCCGGGTGATTTGTCTGTGCTGGCTTAGTCATGTGATATTATTATTTATAGCGGGATAAATTTCAACCCCACTCAGGCCATGCCTCTCCCCGACTCTACCCCTCCGGACTAGTCCACTTATAATTATTGTAAATGGCTTGAAGGAGGCCAATCCTGACACCCCTCGTCGATCTCGGTGATCAGAGGGGAAGAAGCATATAAATGTAACTTATTAATATCATCAGGATTGACCATAGAAGTCTAAGCCTAACGAACTTGGTTGAAAGAGAATGGATAACTAATTAGTAAAGGCTTCATCTTTTTGTCCGAAACGATTTGAAGTTTTTCATTCTTTATATTGAAAGATATATTCGGGAAAGATATATTGCTCGTCCAAGTGTTCTTATTCCATTCGCTAACGGTTGAGATTTTAAAGAAGACAACTATTACAGCTCTGATATCAAGATTTATCTTTCTCTTATACAATAACCAACAACACGACTTAAGATCGATTGCTTTTCTTTATGCCTAAGCTCTAAATATATTAAAGGCACCCCCATCTTTTGGGCCGCCTGTGCCTTTCAAATATGGCTGAAGATGCAACTCTTGCAGCCACGGCAGCACTCCTTCAATGCTTGGGAACATCTCACAACATACATTTCCAGAAATTCGGTATTCCTGGTGCCAATACTCCAGCAAAGATTGCTCTCGAGAATGAAATTTCTGCTTTAATCTTAAGGGTTCAAGATCTTGAGGCAAAAGCATATATAGCCAATAATATCCTTCCCACCACACCATGCGAAAGTACTACCCCATCTGCATTTGCAGATGTTTTAACGGGCGTTTTTTCAAGGCCCAATACAGAGACATCAAAATCAAAACCACAGTTTAACTCTTCTTATTCACCAAGAAATTCCGTGAAAGGTAGAAGATCACCGAGATTGTCTAAGCTCAGCACCGATGAACTTATAGAGACATTACAGAAAGAAATTGCTGACCAAGCAGAACAAATCAAGGTCGGGAAGCTAAGAAATGAAGAAATTGAGGCTCAGATGATTCAACAGGCAGAACACCAGCAACATTTAATTAACCATTACGAAGCAAAGCGTGTTGCCTCTCTTGAACGAGAGCTCAAAAAACATCAGCAAGCTAATGAAGCTTTTCAGAAGGCATTAAGAGAAATTGGCGAAATCATAACAGCAGTTGCTAGGGGAGATTTGAGTAAAAAGGTACAGATTCACTCTGTTGAGATGGACCCAGAAATTACAACCTTTAAAAGGGTAAGTCTCTTGACATATTCTAAATCGACTAACTAAACCTCTGTACAGGTCATCAATACGATGATGGACCAACTTCAGATATTTTCAAGCGAAGTTTCCCGTGTGGCAAGAGAGGTTGGAACTGAAGGTATTCTTGGTGGCCAAGCTCAGATATCTGGGGTTGATGGAACATGGAAAGAACTAACAGATAACGGTGCGTCTAAAATACTGAATTTTCAATATCACTAGCTTAGATGTTTCTTCAGATTGTACTGATTTCTTATTTTCCAGTCAATATAATGGCACAGAATCTCACGGACCAAGTACGAGAAATAGCATCGGTCACTACAGCGGTTGCACATGGTGATCTAACGCAGAAGATTGAGAGGCCCGCTCAGGGCGAAATATTACAATTACAACAAACCATCAATACTATGGTAGATCAGTTGCGGACTTTTGCTGCTGAAGTTACTCGTGTAGCTAGGGACGTAGGTACAGAGGGGATCTTAGGTGGACAAGCTGAAATTGAAGGTGTGAAAGGAATGTGGAACACATTAACAGTCAATGTAAATGCCATGGCGAATAATCTTACAACTCAGGTTAGAGATATTGCTACAGTAACAACAGCTGTTGCAAAAGGTGATCTCACACAAAAGGTCAGGGCTGAATGTAAGGGGGAAATAATGCAACTTAAAGAAACAATTAATTCAATGGTAGACCAATTACAGCAATTTGCAAGGGAGGTAACAAAAATAGCAAGAGAGGTCGGGACTGAAGGAAAGCTTGGTGGACAGGCAACAGTACATGATGTTGAAGGAACATGGAGAGACTTAACAGAAAATGTTAATGGAATGGCTATGAATCTCACAACACAAGTAAGGGAAATTGCTAAAGTTACAACTGCCGTAGCTAAAGGTGATTTGACGAAGAAAATTGGGGTGGAGGTACAAGGAGAAATTGCTTCTTTAAAAGATACAATAAATACAATGGTTGACAGACTTGGGACATTTGCTTTTGAGGTTAGTAAAGTAGCCCGTGAGGTGGGTACAGATGGTACACTGGGTGGTCAGGCCCAGGTTGACAATGTAGAAGGGAAGTGGAAAGATTTAACTGAGAACGTCAATACTATGGCGAGTAATCTTACATCACAAGTACGAGGAATTTCCACCGTCACCCAAGCTATAGCAAATGGTGATATGAGCCAAAAAATCGAAGTAGAGGCCGCTGGAGAAATTCTTGTACTAAAAGAGACAATCAACAATATGGTAGATCGACTAAGTATTTTTTCAAACGAAGTACAACGCGTTGCTAAAGACGTAGGAGTTGATGGCAAGATGGGTGGCCAAGCCGATGTTGCTGGGATTGGAGGCCGCTGGAAAGAAATAACTACAGGTAAGTTCAAAAGCAATGTGACTTAGTTTTAAAATAATCTATCCTGACATTATTTTTTTAGACGTAAATACTATGGCCCAAAACTTAACAGCACAAGTTCGAGCTTTCGGTGATATAACAAATGCGGCTACCGATGGGGACTTTACGAAATTGATTACGGTCGAGGCGTCAGGAGAGATGGATGAGTTGAAAAGAAAGATTAACCAAATGGTATTCACTTTGAGAGACTCGATTCAAAGAAATACTGCTGCAAGAGAAGCTGCAGAATTTGCTAACCGAACAAAGTCAGAATTTTTAGCTAATATGAGTCATGAAATTCGCACTCCGTAAGTACAGAAAATTGTTCAGCTGAAGAATAATCATTAATGTATCTTAGGATGAATGGTATAATTGGAATGACGCAACTTACTCTGGATACCGATCTAACACAATATCAACGCGAAATGTTAAATATTGTTCATAATTTAGCAAACAGTTTGTTGACGATAATTGATGATATTTTGGATTTATCAAAAATCGAGGCAAATCGAATGATTATGGAAGAGATCCCCTACTCTATGAGAGGAACAGCTTTCAACGCATTAAAGACTTTAGCTGTGAAGGCAAATGAAAAGTCCCTCGATTTAACCTATCGTGTCAATAGCTCAGTGCCTGATCATGTCGTTGGCGATCCATTCCGCTTACGTCAAGTTATTCTCAACCTGGTTGGAAACGCCATCAAGTTCACCGAAAATGGAGAGGTCTCTTTAACTATCCACAGTGCGGAGCAAAACCAGTGTTTACCAAACGAATATGTTATAAAATTCTCAGTGTCGGATACAGGGATTGGTATTCAGTCTGATAAACTAGATCTAATATTTGACACCTTTCAACAGGCTGACGGCTCTATGACGCGTAAGTTTGGTGGAACTGGTCTTGGCCTATCGATATCAAAAAGACTGGTAAATCTTATGGGAGGTGACGTTTGGGTAGAAAGTAAATATGGCAAGGGTAGCACGTTTTTTTTCACTTGTACTGTTTGTCTTGCTACCTCTGACCTGAGTTTTCTTGAAAAACAGCTGAAACCTTACCAATCCCATAATGTACTTTTTATTGACAGAGGTGAAACTGGTTATGGTAATGAGATTAGGGAAATGTTGAAAGAAATTGGTCTTGTTCCAATTGTGGTTGATTCGGAGTTAAAAATTGATCACTCGAAAGGCGCAATACCCCTTGCTTCGACATATCATGTCATAATTGTTGACTCAATTGAAACTGCACAACGACTACGGATTATTGAAGATTTCAAGTATATACCGATTGTTCTCCTAGCTCCCGTCGTTTACGTTAGTTTAAAGTCAGCTTTAGATCTCGGAATCACATCTTATATGACAACACCATGTTTATCAATTGACTTGGGAAATGGAATGATCCCAGCCTTGGAAAATCGGGCAGCTCCATCGTTAGCCGATAATACTAGATCTTTCGAAATTTTATTAGCAGAAGATAATCTTGTTAATCAGCGCTTGGCTGTAAAAATTCTAGAAAAGTATCATCACGATGTCACCGTAGTTGGAAATGGAAAAGAAGCTGTTGATGCAGTTTGCTCTAAGAGATATGATGTAATTTTGATGGATGTGCAAATGCCAGTAATGGTAAGAGTTTACTAAATCTCAAAAAGTTCAACGTATGAATCTAATAATCTATGTAGGGGGGCTTCGAAGCTACAGCTAAAATACGAGAGTATGAACGTGCTCAGAACAACGTACGGACGCCTATAATTGCTCTCACAGCACATGCGATGTTGGGTGACCGGGAAAAGTGTATTCAGGCTCAGATGGATGAATATCTATCCAAACCCTTAAAACAAAATCACTTAATACAGACAATATTAAAATGTGTTACCTTAGGTGGCGAACTTTTAGAGAAAGGAAGACTAGCAAATAATAAAAATGGTCAAAGCATCACTACTTCTAAAAAAAAATAGCTAAAGTAGCTCCCACTCACTTACAAGAGTCTGCTCTATTGAATATCTTGAACAAAATTCAACAGAACATTCTGCTGTTCCAGCCTCAGGCTCTGGAGATTATGAATTTGATTCAAATAAGTGACAAGTAGGCATGCTAGTCATCTTTTCACTTCGACATACAACAGCGAGCATGATCACCATGCCTATAACCTCTATGGTTCCACTAATTTATCGCGATGTTTTAAAATCCGTCTATTACTTAATAATCAACCGAGACTAGCTTTTCAGCCTAATTGTACATATAATTGTTAGAGGAACAAAAGCTATGCTATTTCAAAATTCAAGAATTCTACTGCTTTACATATATTTTTATATGTTATCATAAAATTAAGGCCTAATAAAAATGGGAGATGAAGGAGTTTAGTCAATTATGTCCAAATATTTAGCATTATTGGAGTTCTGTATGGGGAGATTTTAGATAGGTGAGAGGAAAATGGGTTTTTGAACGAGTACAAGATACATATTTGAATCTAAAGAGAGAAGAGCATCAACTTTTTCGGAGTAGGAAAATTATGCCCCCATATTAAGAATAAAACTTCATGTTGATCATATCCTCATGGATATTTATTCCAATTTTTCCATTCAGATTAAAATCAAAAGCTAATGCTCAATATTTATTTTGGAGCGAGGAAAATTTACTTGAATGAGGCAGAGTTTATTTCTCTCGCATTACCTTCACCAGCTGTAGAATCAATAAGCACTGTGATTGAAAAAAGAAAAAAATAGAAAGAATAGCAATTTTTACGTACATGTCTCTTATTTATCTACTTAGTTTCTTATTCTATTAAGGTGCTAGGCATAAGCCAAAATATCCACTTTGGGTACAGGACCGAGGACCGGCGGAGCGATCGGGATCATGGCCTCAGGCATGCCCAACTCGTCCACGCCCATTATTTACATAAAACGTAAGAGAAAGATTAAAGGAAATAAAATGAGATAAAGCCATAAGAAAAGGAAGAGAATGAAAATAAAGAAAGAAACAAATTGTAGGATTAGTCCAATATTTCTCACACCAGGCTCTAACCCGCCCTATCAAGTTTTGGCATTCTATCAAGTACCCACCTCGCGTCCAGCAGAGGATAAGTTAGACATTTGACCACTGAAGCAGCCTGTGATTCTTACAAATTTTTAAAGCAATCATGCCCAAGAAGATGTCTTCTGAAGGTATCTACATTCATACCATTTCGGAATTTCCGCATTTGTTTTGCTTGTTGACGACAAATAATACAGTGGGTTAGGGTAGTTCCCCGTCCACAGATGCATTCTAGATTGGTGTCTACGTGATTTAAGCGACGATAATAGGCCGCGATGTCACCATGACCAGTTCTGGCAGCTATTAATCTATGAAGTAGCCGCGTGGTAACGCCGAACCAGGTGGCTTTCTCCGACGCATTTCTAAATCTTGGTCTTGATACCTGGCAGGACAAGCTTCAGACCACCATTTTTTCCACCAAAATTTGGCGGCGCTGTTGTATAAGGTGATACAGGTAGGCTAAAGTGATATAGTTAGGCTGAGTCCGTTTCTCCGGCAGATCTCTAAGAGCAGCACGGGCTTCTGCATCTGCTTCTTCATTACCCCAAATCCTTGAGTGACCAGGCACCCATCTAAACTCTGCATTCATATTCTTTGCAAGATTATGAAATAAGTATGTTAATCTAACACTTGATGAGGAATTTCCTGTTTGAAGAGCTGTCACCGCGGCCTAGTTATCTAATAGTACAGAAATCTTCTCATCATGTTGTTTCATGAATAATATAGCTCGAAGAGCAATGATTGCACCAAATATTTCCGCATCGTATACTTTGCCACCGTAAAGCATGCCTTTACCCATTTGGAAGGTTATCCCGCCGTGTTGTAAAACAGATCCCCATTATGAGCGCCTAGGGCCTTCCGAGAATCCATCAGAATAGGCACATATGTTTGTTATATCGATGGTACTTATCCAATTCTGATAATCTTATACTGGAAGAGAAGCTCTTAGAGCTATGTGCAAGGCTTTATCGATTAGTCCGCAGAGGTGTGATGTAGGAGGCACCACTGTCCCTTTTGCTGCCGGACGAGTTATTCCTGGCCACCATACTTCCGCACCAAATGTCATCACTAGAACTACACATTACTGACTCTACAGCTATTACTAATGCCCGTGGAGCAGCGCCTCTCATAACAGAGTTTGTTCGTCTCAAGTGCTGAGCTAGTTTAAGTGCCTTCGCGCACCAAGTTGCCACATGATTTTTGAATGTAAGGTGAGGGTCGAGATACACCCCCAACTAGCGGACATGTTTGGCCGGATAGATCATCTTTCCATTCACAGCAACTCTAACAGGATCTTCTTCCTTGCGCCCGGAAAACTGAATTACCTCCGATTTTTGAGCGTTAAACAAAACTGCATTCTCTTCAGCCCAATTAGTTAAGCTGTTTACTTCTCTCTGTACTACAGCTGCTGACTCGAAGGCTGTGCGTCCAAAAACAAGGATTCCTACATCATCGGCGAAGCTGAAACGTGCGATCGTATTCCCGCTGCGCATCGGTTCTGCCATATGTAGGAGAAAAAGAAGAGAAGAGATTGGTGATCCCTGAGGTAATCCACACGCTAATTCTTAGGGCCCTGTTACTCCTTCTTGAAACCTGGCTTGCATTTTCTGAATCTTTAGGAACGAAAATGTCCATCGGAGTATTGAATTCGCCCAGCCTTGAGCTTGCATCTGCCGTAATAGCCTGTTACGTAGTACTGCGTCGAAGGCGCTCTGTATATCGAGTGTGACGAATATTGAAGCCCACCCTTGAGACTTAGCTTCTTCAATATCATGCACTACACAAGAAACAAAGTCATTTGCTGAACGTTTGGTGAGTGCTCCGAATTGCTGGCCACCAACTATATCCCATATAATGGCAAGGTATGACATTCTTTTGGCCAAGATCTTCTCCAAGCCTTTTCCCAAACAAGACAATAATGATATCGGCCTCTATCCTTTTACTGATGTAGGATCCCCAGTTTTAGGAAGAAAACCCACTTCAGCAAGCTTGAAGAATTGTGGGTGGTAACCAAGTCGAAGGCAGTCACGAAAAAGTTGCGTAATATGTGATTCTATAGTTTCCCAGCAAGCTGCAAGTAATTCAATGGATGTCCCATTGGCTTCGGGGCTGGTTGTACCACTTCCAATTGTACAGGCTTTCTCCTAATCGCCGTCAACTCTTCCGACCATGGAATATGCCCAGCTCCTGTAAATGTACAGGGAGGGAGATCATCAGAAGCTGAGAATCTAGCTAAAAGACAGTCTCGTAAAATTCTAGCACGTTCTGCTTGATTTTATATAAACTGTCCCTCGTGTCAAAGAGGGAGAGTGATACTAGCTTGACAAAAGCTCGCCCATCGCATGAGCTTGAACGTTTCTTGTGCCATTTTCATGTTTTCTACCTTCTTTTTCCAATGCTTTATTTTAGCTGAGGCAGCTGTAGCTCTAAATTTCTTCGCCTGCGAGATGCGGTCAGACTTATTCATTGTTTCTTGATAATCTAGGCGAGCGAGTTTGCATTTAGGTGTCCACCATGCTGAGCTTTTTCCGCTTTTCTTGTTGGGACGCTTGCCAACTGCTTTCAATGCGCTATCTAAGGCCAAGCATATACTCTGAACATAAATCTCCGTCTCTTATACAGTATTTAAAACAGTGAGTGGAGGTAGCCATTGCGAGACTACTCGAAGGAATTTGGGTATGTTCGCCTTAAAAACTTTAAATTTTCTATCAGACGATGGAATTTTTTCAGCCGACGCTTTATGATTGGGGACAAAACCACGTATAGGGAGGTGGTCGCTGGTCATGCACTCTTCAGTGCCGACCCAAGCCATTGTGTTGTTAATTTTAGACCATACTAAGTCTAATGTATTTCCGATACGATGTGTCGGTTCGCCTGCTATGAGGCAAGTTAAATTATGCTGCTCGGCTCACCTCTGTATCTCTTAGCCTTGGCCATAGTAGCTATTTGCGCTGGGTTGCCAGGCCCAGTAGATAGAGTTAAAGTCGCCGATTGCTACTGTTCTGGGTGTCGTTGTCCATGCTAAGAGAGGTTGCATAGCGGAAGGGTCATGTGGTGCTTTATACAAATTTAGAAACATTTCATTTACTTCTACCCAATAATAATCACTAGTTAGGGAGAGCGGGTACGTTTGTTTTGCAATTATTCTTTTAAAATCTTTTCCGATGTATGTAGCTGCTCTAGACCGATTGTTTTCACCACCAAATGGAAGATAAAGGTCATAATACGGGCGATTCTTCGTACAGCCAGGAAACCAAGGCTCTTGAATTAAAATGACATCTATTCTAATTTCACGAGCCGGAGCCATTGCGATATCTTGTGAGGCACTGCCTCTTCCAACGCTTATTGACAAGAAGTTAATTACATCTTGGAGGGGGTAGTAAGCCTTTGGTTGCTCTTCATAATCGCATCGCGTGTCGAATTACCAACAGAAGCGCCAGAGAACTGTCAATACTAGAGTCGGGTTCGGTAGCTTGGCTACTTATTACGTTATTTATTTTGTTTTCTGAGGTGGCAGCAGATTCTTCAGCGGCTTTGGCTCGGAGTAAAGCCTGAAACTCTCTTTCTCCTGCTTGTCGGTAGATTTTTAACTGCTCTTTGGTAGGTGCACCAGAGCGTATTGACTGTGCTAGCTATCGGAATGATGCGGGCCCCCACGATTTCTACATTTAGTTACGGCCATGCACATATCTTTATCTTTGGGATGATTGGTCGAGCCGCAATTTCCACACGATGGTGCCCTGGAGCAGCTTTTGGTTGGATGGTGGCCATTACATCTTTTACAGAAATCAAGCGGTTGTTGTTTTTTAAACGGCCTTGCAACTCCATATTCGTCAAATACCTTAAATCTGCTGATTGGAGCTTTTGAGAAGAATGCCATCCAGGTGCGATGTGGTGCTTCAGCTTTGTTTCGTCCGTATAGTTTCAAGTGGGCTGACCGCATAGAGCAGACTCGTTCCACCTCATCAGCAAGCATAATTTTGCTTACTTTGACTTCTCTTTGTTTCTCACGAATAGAAACTGGAACTGTCGGTATTGTATTTTGATTACTGGGATAATTCCATTGAATCTATCATTCTTATATCATATTCTAATTCTCAAATTTTGTGTGATTGTTGATCCAAATTTAAAATCCAATATTTGTTGTATGATAGTTTAGTTTAGTTTATGTTTTATCGTGTCGGCTCTAGCCAGCGTAGATTGTACATAACACGCATGGAAGACATCTATAATACATGATCCTCCAAACTACAGCAATGCCCACCCGGTGCCTAATTTCTCCCAATAAACTATCCAGATGCTAGTTAAATTAGGTCGAATGGGTAGAAACGTATTCACTATGACCCAAAAGGCCACAGACTGAGGGAAAACCTGAGAAAATCCAGTGGGAAAAACTCGTCAGGAGAAAACCTGAGCCATTTCTCCCGCACTCTTTTTCGACGAGCAGCTGCAGTCCCCCTCCAATAAGCCATACAGGAATCCAACCTGTCACTCATAGAAAGTCCAGCCAGCACCTGACCACTTACGCCACCAGCTTATTTTCATAGTATATTTGGAAGTACAGAGCCCTTCACTCTGACTTCCAGGGAAAGTCGTGGGGATGATCGTAGAGAGGGTGGTAGGCACTATACTCTGAACTCTTTTTTCGCGATTTCTGATATTGTCAAGGGGACACCATGGTATTGATTTTTCCCCTCCCCTTTGTTGCAGCTTGAGTTCACGTGATATAACTTACAATTACCCTAGTAGTTATTATCATCTGATATAATACATCATCGACACATACATCTTTGAATTAGAACAACCGTTGCAACAAAAAAAATCGTATTCCCCCTCTTATTTTCAACTCTCGTTTTTCTGGTATCGAGACTATGGCGCCGCTGGCTAATAAGCGTACGCTCCTCCCTGAACCCCCGGACGCTGGGATCGCGTCTCGAAAACATTTTCAAGTAAGTCTGTTACAGACGTTTAATCTATCCGCTTGGCAGCATACTCTGCCGATGCTCTTCGTAAAGCTGAGGCCATCGAGAAAGCACTTCGTGTGTCGCAGTGCTCGACAGAAGAAATAATAGAAACTGAGGATGACATAATGAATGAAGAAATGAGTGATACATCTGATAGTGTGTTTGGTAGAGAAACTCCAAGAGCTACCATATCATAAAGTCAAACGAAAACTCCTACTCCAGTACAAAACACACCCTACACTACTTTGACATCTCCCACAAAGAGCCAAAATCCTGAGATCTCTCGCTGTTCACCAGCCCTTATGAGCGACATAAAAGGCCTTCTCGACTTGACTTGTCAATATCTCCAAGACTTAGAAATTAAACATCCGGGAGTCGGCTCAGACTTCCTAGCATTACTGACAGACGGTGCTTCTCGTGCAATGCTAGGACAGCGTATTTATATGGCACATCCAAACCAAGAGATCGGACAATTTAAAAAAGTCGCTTCGTGGGCCGACGTTACCGCAGCGAATATTTCAAACCATAAGGCAAATTTTTTCAAGAGACAGAAATTAAAGGCCTCAGCTCCTCAAGTACAAAGTAAAGAAG
Organism: Erysiphe pulchra; assembly: GCA_002918395.1. Taxonomy (NCBI): domain Eukaryota; kingdom Fungi; phylum Ascomycota; class Leotiomycetes; order Helotiales; family Erysiphaceae; genus Erysiphe; species Erysiphe pulchra. The sequence continues at coordinate 10,782 of PEDP01000275.1, read as the reverse complement.
ACAGAAGAATAATGATCCGAATAGGTCCCGATCACGAGGCACGAAAAACCGGAGCACATGAACTCAAAGGAAAGATCTAAAAATTGGTTTCCGACAGTTCCCTAGTCTTAGACGTCTGGAAAGTTCCCTCAGGGTTCGCAATCCTAGCCCAAACTCCAGCTAAAGCAGCCATGATTTTACAAGCTAAAACAGCAATTGAAGAATATTCCGGGAATGCCGTAGTGGAACGTCAAGAAACATGGACTACGTTTGTAATTGGTCCAGTACAAAAAAGAATGCAGTGTGTAGACGGTTTTCGAGACCCTATGGATGGTCTTTTGCATGAAGAATTCGCCGCAGTCCGTGAAACTGTACCTTTCAAGTATATGAATTGGACGAGACGTTCAAACAATGATGAACCCTGTGGCCATATCAGGATCTGTATCCCCGAATCTAAAGCTGGGAAATTTCCTTCAAGACTTCGTTTGTTTGGGGAGGCAGTCTCTGTACAAACAATCCGTAAACGTAATCAATTTCTAGTCTGTACCAAATGTCACGGTTTTCATACCACTTGGATATGTACCCGGTCGAATAAATGCCATATTTATTGCACTGAAGAACATACTGGACCCTGCATTAAGCCTACTAGATGCCTAAACTGTAGAGACCCACACCAATACGCCAAAAGTTCCTGTCCAGCTCGTCCGCAACGTAAGAATGTGGTCTCTGTTCGACCTACAGGAATACAGCGCAAAAAAGTTCGTGCGGCAGGAGGAAGAGACTTCATAAACTTAATTAAGAAACAAACTACTTCTCAGTCACTATCTTCCTCAGGGAATTCCGGGGCCGACGATACAGTAATGCCTCAATAGGAATGGTGAGAAACCATAAACAACGGAGGGTCGTTCCTTTTCAGATAATGCAAGTAAATATTGGGAGGTCGTCCTCAGCACATGATATCGCACTTCACTTAGCTGATGAAAATCGCATGGATGTCCTGTTAATACAAGAGCCTTGGATTTATAGTGATCTCTCCAAACAACGTACTAAAACTCATAAATCATATGAAGCTTTTTCTCCATTATCAACATGGCACATACGACCAAGAGTTTTTACCTACGTCTGTAAAGACGCAAGACTAAAACCATTTCAAACTTGTATAGACTACTCCAGACACATGATTTAGATTTCTCTTATTATTAGGAAAAATCTTACTGTACCCATATGGAATATATTCAATGCTCCCATTTGATCAGACGAGGCGGGAGGAGGCCTAACTATGCTTTTAAGATGCATGCGGAACCCTATTTTCGTTGGTGGTGATTTTAATCTTCGTCATCCACTGTGGGACCCAATCGTTGATCAGGCTCGAACAAATTGTGACAGTCTTATTGAACGGTACCGATCCAAGTATCTCAAACTTCTTAATCCTATGAAGACATCAACACACAATCGCGGGGTGGGCCTTGATCTTGCCTTTTGCATAGATACGACTGCCAAGTGTGAAGTACGAATTTATCTCCATACTACATCGGATCATGAGACACTGGTCTCTTCCGTTCATTGGTGCTGACATATCCCGAAAGATGATGATTTTCAGCTCAAGACATTTGACAAAGAAATCTTTCTCAAACTTCTGGTCAACAACCAAAGCTCGCCTGTCATCACATATCGAGACGATCTAGAAAATGAAGCTAAAACAATTATCGATTTATTGCACACAGTGCTTACAGGATCATGCTATCGTAAACGGGCAGGAGGCTTTGGTACTCCATGGTGGAATAGTGAACGTCAGTCCGCTGCTCATGCATACCACAGAGCACGCCGATTGGGTTCGACAACCTGGGAGAAATTTGAACTTAGGAAGGTTACACGACAAGTTAAGCGTCATTATTGGAATTCTTTAATTGAAAACTGCAAAACTCTTCCTGATGATAAAATAGTGCGTTGGCACAATGCGGCCCCGAGATACCAGTTACCACCTCTACATGACGATGACTTTAGTGAGAAAGTCAGCAACCCTCAATCTAAAGCTAAGCTTCTTCATAAGAAGATTACTTTTCAGGCAGTTTGAGGGCCCGGCGATTTCAAAGTAAGATGTTTGTTGTCCTAGGCAACGCTGGTTAAGCTAAGAAATTTCGAGCCAATCAAAAAATAGTATTTTGATAGGGGTAGTATGATTAGCTCAACCCATTGTTGCAAAGTGGTGGGGGGTGGGGGGGGCGTGCAAATAATTTTCTTGAGTAAGGCAATTAACATTTCCCTACTTATATTGCCCTTACCTTTGTTCTTAACTTCCGTTCTTTTTCCAATGGCCTAACCCCTCAGCTTATCCCTTTTCCCATCACTACAGGCCACACCTGCTCTCGTAGTTGTTGGCTATCATCAAGGCTCTGAGTTGTGACTTGTAAATCTTTACAGCAATGAATAGTATGATTGAATTTTTCAAAGCCTCGATAGAAGTTGTGAAGTTTGCAGTCAAAAATTAGGCTTAAAAATCAAGGCTTCTACACTAGACTAATATAACCAAAGAAGGGATAAATTGTTGCGAGATTAATAATTTTTGACGTAAATTTAAAGGGATTAATGCTTATTCGAAAAACAGCTTGGAACTCATGTAATTACAATTAAGGAGTATGAAGTTTTACAAACAAATGTTAGGTTTTTCAGTATCGGGGCTCGATCGAAAACTGTAATTGGCTAAGCCCCTGTGTAGCAGTATAAAATAGGAGCTATTCCTAAAAGAGATTTGTTGAACAACATTTACGAATTTTTGACATCGATATTTAGAAACTCCCACTTTTAAATTATTTTAAATACTCCTCATTACTCTCATAGTAGCTCAAAATTTTGTCGTCAACGCCTCATCAACCAGTTGCAAATTAAAACTCCAGCCTCATGTTCCTACGAATATTGACCACAAAAAAATCTGATAAAATAAAAATTGAGAAAAAATTCCGACTGTTAATGAAGAATACATGTTTAATATCTACGTGATATTTATCAATACTTTTTTGCAATTTGCATTTGCATTTGCAAACCTCAAACCTTTGTCATTAGTAGAAGTTCATAAGTAGAATGCGAGATCCCAAAAGTCGTGACACCTTCGTAGTGTAGTGAGAATTAACAAAATTTTTATCTCCGAGACATATTACCAATACCAAATTTATTCACGTTATATTCAAGACTTTGTCTCACTATTATATCTGCTGCAGCCGCAGCAGCTAATCTTTCTTTTTGCCTACTCCTATCTCTGAGATAATGAGCCGCTTCTGGTCTCATTCTTAAAATCCTTAAAATCATGTCATCACTCGGGTCAGCCTGTGCCTCCTTCCTTTTCTCTTCCTTTGCTTTTCTCATGGTACCTAGGTTACGGCTCATCATAATACTTTTCGTTCTTCGACTGATGTTCCAGCCAGAAGCCCACTAAATGATGCACCAAAGCTTGGTGGTGCAGACAAGCGACTCCGGTGTTGGTTAGCTCTTTGTGCTGATGCCGTTGCCATTCGTTCAGATGTACGTATTAAATTATCTGTAGTATCGAAATAAAAGAAATTTAAAGAGGCCAGTTCATGATATTTTGGTGATTTAAGCACATTTGCTGGGACGCCCATAGCTTCACCAGTATGATCATCTCGTGCATGGAAAAATTCAAAAAGCAACTCAAGCCATTTGAAGACAATATCCAATTCTTGTTGTGTAAGAGGTCTTTGAGAGGAGAGCTTGTCTGAAAGTGGAGGCACTAAAAGACATTCTAAAGCCAAAAGTACTTCCTTCCAAAGTCGGTTCATTACCATTACCATAGAATCTTCAGTAAGAGTCTCTTTCATGATGGCAAAATTTTCATCAAAATATGTAAATAAAGGTTTTAGGGCGTTTTCTATATCGATTTGTGTCAATAAAGGTGCAGCAGTTTGCCTACTTTTCCATAGATTCGCTACTGCCGCTACGCTTATACCCCTAGAAAGAAATTGGCGAAGAGCTTCTTGTGAAAGACATGTGTTAATGTATTGGGATAGCTAGATAATGTTTTAGTATAATAGAAAATTACTTCATAGGGGAAAAAATACCTTATCAGTTATTATTCGGGTCATATCTCTTTCTGTTCTTTTCAGAAGACGGAATGACTTGCCCATATAAAACTGTATGTCATCTCTCTCACCTTCCATACTAACACGTAGAAGTAATCGGCCTTGTGTATCTAGATTTAACCAATATTCTCGTGGTAGGTAATCACTAAAATGAATAGGATCAAGTTTCAAAGATGTTCTCCCAACATACTCATGATCGCCAAAGGCATCCCAATCCCAAATTGTTGCAATAATATTAAGAGGTCCTTGCACAGTAATATCAACTGATTCATCCCAACGTGGATATAAAGATTTCATGATTACCCTGCTCTTAGCCAGGCGCTTTTGAAATTCATCTCCTAGAACAACATAAGAATCACTTGTACCACTGGCATCACAAGCTTTAATATCTTCTGCTTCTACAATTTTGATGGTGAAAACGTATTTTGATGGTTTTTTTGGTTTTTCTTTTATTGAGTTCAATTTAGCAAGGACTTCGGCACACGCGTCAACGTTCATCGTTTTTTCAAGAATATCTAGTTGTTGAAGAGCAAATTCGATATTGTTTAATTTAACTAATGACTAAATTGATATTACTTAGCTTATGGACGTGTTGCTAAGTGACGACTTACCTCAGGGTAAAATTGAAACGGCTCAATTTTTTCTTTGTTATTCCAAGCATCTTTAGCAAGTTGCATCCATTTTTCCTGCTTTGTTTGTTGGACGACTGCTTCCTGGGCCGGTGATAATCTATCCATTTCTTTGCAAAACATTTGCTCAATCTTCTCACAATACCTCGAAATTCCCGTACCAAATGACTTTGAAAGTGCAGTCATGAATTCTGCGTACTGAACATCATTATCCCAATTTAACTGAAATATTTGATTTACTGTCTCATTAAACAGACGGAATACATCAATTATAGAGACGCTGTGCCGTCTATCATCAATTACCGAGTTAGCAGGATCTTGGGGTCGAACTTCGAAATCGTCATGCTTAATGGCTTGATCAACTAATTCTACCATTCTTGAATCGGCAACCTGTATCCAACGCCAGACAAAATCAGCGAGAAGTTCTTCAATGTTGAAGGCAAACGGTTGGTCAGGCAAAGCAGTGCGATGAATTTGGCGAATTTCAACAAGCTCTTTATACAACGCAAATCCATCCTCAAGGTCAATTCCGGAATTTTTCTCTTTTGCAACAAATAGAATACGCTGAATAAGATCTCCTGCATCATTCTCAAAGCTTGGAAACATAGTTTCAACAAGAATTGTTAGAGGATTAACGCCCATAATTTCTGGATTTTCACGATAGCGCTTTCGAGTACGTTCACAAAGCTTCACAACTGCTTTTCCAAGCTGGACTACGTGTCCAAACTCCCACTGCTCTTGATGCTGTGGAACTTCAGCTTCGAGATATTCTCTGTAAACTGAAGCTGCCTTGGAACGTAGCCCACCCTCAAGTTGAATCCTAAAGTTTTCTATATCCTCTGTACTTACAGAAAATGAAGGATCAGTATGCAAGTGGCTTTCTAGAATAAGAAGAACTGGTCCAGGCGAAGGAGGCCTGGAGTCATAACAGTGTTGAAGTGTTTCGTAGAGATCTCTCAAAAGACCATCATTAAGATTTGAGAGAGTTTGACGGTAGAGTGCAAAATCTTGAATGGTCCAAAGCGTTTGGTCGAAAGAGAGAAGGCTTCCAGCAAAGCGTTTGGTCTCAGGTGGTGGATTTTTTACAAACTCAAAGGCAGAGTCAAGCTCTTCAAGCCCAATTTCCTGATCTAAAAACTTCTGAGCTGCAACATCGAGAAATATAACAAGTCTTGAGAACTGGGGAATCCGCCAACGAATACTAAGTTCTGTTAGTAAATCTATAGAGTCTCTGGAAAGAAGATGTGTTATTTCTAGATCCCCTATACCATCTGTCCCGTGCAATTGGTCATATATCATAGCATGAGAGAGAATTGAACGGAAAAATCCCCGAGGATCCGATGGAATGAACGTATACGAAGTTTCTTCTAGATATATACGGGCAGGCTGTTCATCTTCCAATGTTAAAACACTCATATCAAAGGGTTGATCAAATATAAATGAGGAATTTTGGTCAGAAGGGTTAGTAATAGTTCGAGCTAGGTCTGAGTAGGCTTGATCATCCGAATTTGAGATTGCTGTGCGAACTGGATGCACTGCTTGATTTAAGTTAAAATTGTCGGCCAAAGAAGGTCGAACCCTCAAAATTTCGGCGATCAATTGATAAAGTTCGGGCCCTTCAGCTTTCAACCATGCATTATAACCTTCATCGACATCGAAATCTTCACTACGTAAAGTTCGTCTAGTATTAGTACGGAGACAATGTTGATACGCTTTTAGGTCAGAAATTGCCGCTTCGTGGGTCCATACAAATCTCTGAGCATCTATATCAGACTGAACTTGTGAATATTTTAAGCCAAAAATCCTGGCTACGACTTGTACCATGGCCATATCCTTTATATCATAGTTTATTTGCGAGCCAGTCTCTTTATTGTTTCCACCAGGGCCAGAACGATCCACGAAAAGATTTCGATCATTAGTGAGTAATTTACCTTCGAGGGTAACCAATTTCGACATCAATTCTGGTTTGTTCTTTTCATTTCCATTAAGCTTCAGCGTGCTACTAATGAGTTGAACAAATAGAGCAACATGTCGATCAACTGATAATTTCCAAGAATCATCTTCGCCTGTCTGTCCTTTTTGCAATGCCTTGATTGCGCTTGAATAGAAAATCAGCACTAAATCCTCAACACGCCGTTCCTTGTCCATTCGTTTCCGAAAGCCTTGCTCAGTGAAGGCGGTGTAAGCTTCTGCAAAAACTCGTTTGACATTCGCATCATTGTACTCGGGAATTTTCTCTTTCCCAGTGAGTACACCTTGCATTCGTCGCTCGAGTGGTGACATAAACCCATGAGGTAATTTTGTGCTTGTTGTATCTCTCGCCAGAGAAAAGTCCTGTATCAAGTCGCTAACTGAGACTACCTTTTTAGTAGGTTTAGACGGTATTATGAATTGTTTGCCTTTAGTTCGCTTCTGAAGAAGATGATGTAAATATGCAACTCTGAGAGCATAAGTATATGCATCATTATAACTAATGGGCTTTGGCCGCATTCGAGATGAATTTCGAGATATCCCATCGACGCTATGTAAGCTGAGATTACTTCGGTTTGGTCGTGATTTAGAGGAAGTAGAAGACATCTTTTGTTTGTAGTGAAAATAATACAGTCTTCAAAACTAAGAGAAGATATTAGCCAAAAAAATGTGACGAATACTAATATCTCTTTTTAGGAGCACAGGATGATGTGAATTCTTCATAGAATAGAAGGTGTTTTATCTGAATAGTTGTCACTGGTAGCAACCATCGGAGGGTTGAAAAGAACAAGGTGCTCACACAATATGCTCACATAATATTCAAATAAAGAAATAGTCGACGTCTCTCACTCCAAGGTAAGTTTTATCGCATAACAAGTATGCATCAAAGCCTTGACTATCGCATGTTTAGCTTTCGCAGTAATTTCTTATATTTGCCAAGAAGTGACGAAAAAGGATGCCGTTCCTGTCATCCAAGATTCCTAGGAAAAAGTAGAATATTCTTATAACGGGGGTAGAAGATTAATTGGAGAGCAGCAGAGGTTTGATGGATGGAAATGTTTTTTTTTCCATCTAATGCTCCGCTGAGAGCGAGATGCGAGCGAGATTGTCATGCAGTAATTCGTTGGGCGCGATGTGGCATTTGGAATCGGCAACTGTTCATCCAATATCTAGAAATATGCGTTATCACGTGGAATCTGAAACATGTGGAGGTGCAAGGATTAAGTTGTCTTTCTTGTTTACGGTCAGAGGCACATAGGAAAAAAAAAAGAGAAGGCCAAACTAATTTTCTAACCCCTATGCACCACTCACCTAACCCCCATTTATTCACCCTAAAAAGAGCAATTTTAGTGGGTAGATCTCTTGCCGGTACAAGTTAGGCTTATGTCAGGTGATCTTCAACCGAATAAATATTTAGATATTTCGTACGTGAAGGATTCAACGCCCAAACAAGCCGAATCAACGACGCTCTAACATGAATGCGACTTGATACTATCATTCTTACGTAAGGGTGTTTTCTCATTATTTCAGAGTACGAATCATCTCGAATTTTGCAATACCTAACAAACTTTTGATGTAGCTCTTGAATTAATTACACTTATGCTCTATCTTACAAGTTTTATTACTCATTAAACTCACCACGTTCTTAAAAATAATCTGACTTGCAGTATCGTGCTGCTTAATCAAAAACTTGACAATTTTCTTGTAAAAGATAAGAAACTGTTGGAAGAAATGTGAGAATCTCTTAAAGTCTCGAACAAATTCTTGCATTCTTCATTCTTATTCTTGAACGACGTGACAACGAAGTTTAAGTAACGTCTTAAGCTTTGGCTCTCGCATACTGAAATTGAAGCTGTAACCATCTCAGAAATACGAGCTCAATGGGCTTTAAACTGAAGAGAGGACTCAATCATTATCAACCATTGTGGCTTGCCTTCCTAAGCTTCTATCTGAACGTCCTCTTACTCGGCCCTAACTGTTTATCTTTTAGTCAAATAATGTGCAAGGCTCGGTAGAAACTTCTTGTGCGATTCTTCAAGTACCTGAGGAGCCAATTACATACACCTCATGATTTTTATTTCATAAATTATCTGTCCTTCTTGATGTCTGTCGGACAAATTTCTACCTGAATGAAATGGAGCTTTAATAAAACGGGACTGCAAGATAGCTAAATGCAGGCGTATGTATAGAAAATATCCATATTCCATCTTGAGAAAAAATAATGTCTGTCAGAGTTTATTTACTGACCCTTAATACTTTCCAAAAACAATTCGGGTTGAGTGTAGGGATTAAAGTGGGTCTTAACAACTGGGATATTTCACGCCAATTTGCTTCACCGTCTTTTGGAAGTATTTAAGGACGATCTTTGTAGTAACGAAAAGTCAATTACATTTCGATGCTAATTATTACTTTGGAACCATGTAAGTCAAAGACCATCATGATGTTCCAGTCGTTGATTGTGGCGGCCGATGTGCTATACATTTCTTAGCCTAGAAAACAGTTCTGGCTAATACTGTAGCGAGATTTAGTTACTCCCGTCAATATTGTGAAGATGATATTTCGAGGCGATAACCAATCTCCGGCGGATTTCTTTCCACGACTTGTTGGTAAGGCTCTATCTTGATTTAAAACTACTGATGAACAGAGAAGACCACTAAGGTGAAAAAAATGTTGTTCAGGAGAACTCGGAGTAATCGGCAGCGCCCAAGTCTTGTTGCAAGCGCTTCCCTTTCAACAATTTCACGTACTGTTTAATTCTCTTTCCAACATGCTTTTCATCTCTCAATCACTCTTCTTGCGCGCTATCGGTATCTGGCCTGTATTTAGTATAGCATAGCATAGCACAAATTTTCCATGGGGACTGGCTTAGTACAGGCGTAGGGGACGTAAAAAGATTGGTTATGGGCGAATTTTAAAAAATTATACAGCTACGATAGCAACTGCATCTCGTAAACCATTATATTATGTAGAGTGTTATTTCTCGCATAAATGGTCACAATTTAAGGGAAAATTATAAATGTTGCATGCTCTTTTTTAAATGTCGTATTGACAGGGTGCCCCTACTTGACGCTAAGCTTCATCTGGTCTCGCTACAGCATACCTAGTCTTCGTCAATCCTTATCGATACAGGAATCGCCTAATTATTACATTTTTATTGTTTCCCTTCTTTACAGGCATAAGTAAAACCTCTACAATGATGTCTATAGAGGTTTCATGAGCTTACAGATACAAAATTTTATTCATTGGTCAATTCATTGGTCATTGCATTTAACTCATCAAGGCGTTTAGGCTCAAAGTTAATACAGGCATGCTTAGAAGCCATTGTGTACACTTGAGTAAATATTCCCTGAATCTCGAGCGTTCTTTTCTAGTACTCTATTCGCCAGAGTAAAAGTATGGGATTTTCAAGGACGAAGCCATAACTTTTATAGCATAGATTGATGATCAAGAAATCTATTGCTGTACGCTGTACGTTGAGGAGACTGATCCAATGGCGTATAACAAAAGATGTCAAAATCTTCTGGATTAATAAGCCGAAAGATTAATTACCATTCTCTACAAATTTAAGAACATTATTTCAGCTAAAAAAAATCACATACCAGAGACTCTACCTCACTTTTTGCACTGATGCACCAATGTCAGAATTCTGCAAAAGCCCGTGCTAATCTAGACGTCCACCAGTAGTCGTTGATTCATTATTTACCGGTTTTCTCCACAACTCACATCTCAAAATCATTTTTCATACGCCAAACACAAAGGATATCACGGAAGATGTTCTCTGATCTCTGATGCACTTATCTCTACTCTATGTCTATGATGAAAGATGAAAGTAGGGACATCCAATCTTAACTCCTCAAAGGGCCATTTTCATGGATTAGTCATCTGTGGAAGTTACATGGGTATGACATATTAAGTGGGTCAACACGGAAAGTAAAGTACAGGGGTAGGAATTTGTTAATTTTAACAAATGATTTGGATAATTTAAAGAATGAGATGAGTACTCAGAATGGAAATTAACTACTATGGCATTACAGATAATTTGGCAACATTGACATAGCGATGGCAAGTATAATCAGTCAGACATACAATTGCTACATGTACATAAGCTCAGC
>PEDP01000274.1:0-30037 GCA_002918395.1 Erysiphe pulchra | reverse complement strand
GCGCCGAGAAGGTTCAGGCTTGGATGGAGAGGCCCACACAATTACCGCAACATATATTCAGGGCTCGCTCAGATTTTATTCCATCCATTCTGGGATATCTCAAATTGATGAAGTTCAATTGGAGTTTTACATGAACCTCATTTGTTCGGTCACAATCGATAGTGATGTTAAAAACTTTCGCAGGGGTGTTTCGATGTATCGAAACCTGCGTGAGTTTGCAAAAAAGCAGAGGATTGAAGCTATTACGATGGCGAACGAGATGGCCTATAGGAATGAGGACGCGGAGAAATGAGAAATATTGTATGTCACGATTCCTTCTAAAAACACCACATTTTGATCTCGATAGCTAATTTTCTAATTACAAGTGTAACAGTTGTGAACTGTATAACTAATGCACTCGCCAAGCACCCATCTGTTAGCTTGGGCTTGGCTCGGCAGATATAATTCCCGGCTTCCGGCTTGGCATTAACTTTTATTGTAAAAACCACTGTGTAGATTAGATTCCCTCTTTAGATGAATTGTATCTTAAAATTTAGCTTAACCAAATTGCGTTCCTCTAACAACAAGGATCTTATTAGTGAGCCCAGACCCCTACCATTTCTTTGAGATACTTTCAAACAGTAGCATTATCTCGGATTGTCGTTTTAATTCCTGTCTTCATGACTGTATGTTTGTTTTTCTAATTAATAGTTTAATTGCTTATATTTCCATAAGAGATTTGGTAAATTTGTGCGTGTGAAGGAAGTTTCCGAATTTCAATTAATTTCCCTACTTCTCTGTGTTTATTTCGGTTAGAAACTAATTGTGTATGTAGAGGATCAGAGTCTCATTGTGGATGAAGAGATTTACGCTTTGTCTTCTGTCAAAAAGTAGACCTTATGTATCTTCTGAATCTACACTCTTTTTTATAAATACCTATAGTCCCAGTAAAATATATGACTCTATAAAGATAATAAAATATGACTCTAGAAAGATAATAATATATTTCCTCACAATGTAATAATGTACAACAAAATCATGTCCCTCTCTCTAATACTATCCTTCCTTTTTAATCTTGTATATCCCTCCTTTTCTTCCCCTAATCTCTCTGTTGTTGACTCAACAAATCTATATCCTAGTCTCGTAGGCTTCGTATTCGGTTATTAACCGAATTTGCTTTCTCTTACAGATGCTATATTTTATTCAACACTTTATTATCTTGAGCCATGAAGCAGGTAAATACGCTAAAATGTGCATGGTTCAGAAAAAGAAAACTTCAAGCCAATTGTGTATTCAGAAAGGCAATTTAGCGCGACTTTAAGCCTTATCTTCGAGCAGATTTGCAGGGTAAAAATTATTCTTTTTTACCTGTTTTACGGCTTGAGATAATAATTATCTTAGTTATGATCTGCATATGTCGTGAGCCACAAACAGTAATGTAAATAAAAGTGATTTGGGATGTGGTCGTCGCCACCCACAGTGAGTGATGACTGCCATAATAAGGGCATATTTTCTAGTATCTTACTCATCCAAACTCAAGAATGACATTATCACGAAAAAGATTGTGCTGCATGGAGGGCTTATTTTTAAATACAACCAACCAGTTAATCTCAGAAACCAGTAGCAACTCGACGACTAAATTTACAATATCTCCATGTTGGTTATCTGTAATCTTATGACATGGATTCATTGAAATCAATACATGAGGCGAATTTAAAACTTCCCATGATAAACTGTACTTTTTTCAGTGATAGTAAAAGATTCAGTTAACGTCTTCATCACACCTCAACTACATGTCCGCTAGCAAGGGTATGTAAACCCCTGAAGTAATGCTGTGTTCCAGATTATGTTTGGCTCCGTAATAATAATAGGTAAAAGCCAAAGTCTAAGTTGTTAAAAGAGAAAGATAAATATGCTCGGTTCGGCAAGTTTTAACGATGTTGAAACGGCATTCTTGTTCAACTCCAAAACTGGCTGATATCAAAATCATTTCGGTCCAATTCAACTTGAATCATGGAGGCGATATTAAAAGAAGGATTCAACATCAGCGTAGCGTCCAAAGATGATAGAACTGATATATGGAGAGTGTTCTTGGAAGCTTATGGTAAGGATGAGATTTGGGATTGCGTAGTGCGAAATGTGGTTAATCCCAAAGACATTTTACCATGGCTGTGCATACATTTTGCATCCCGATGGGAGATGCCAGACGTCACGGTCTACAAGATTACTGACATAGTATCGGGGTGAGTTATGTTTTTTTTTGAACAGAAGAAAAATGTGGCGTTGAATCAAATTAATACAGCTTTGCAGAGCAATTGTGGGCTGGGGAGGTCTTCAGACTCCGTGGAAATACTTAAAATCAGAAATGACCGTCCAGCTAAAAGCTGAAGCCACCTCAACTAAACTTCCGCCTGTTTTAGAGGGCATGAATACCGAAGCCTTGGATGAGCTGTTAAAAACCTTATACGCCGCAAAATCGCATGGTTACGATCCAGAGTTTGACTATCGTAAGTTTCTTCACTTCAAATTTTTTTGTCTCTATTTTTTAATTTGTTAGAGCAGATCGACGAGGATCCATGATCATTCCTAAGTTTCAAAAGCTGGGATTTGGCACTTACCTAGCGCAATTCTGTAACCAGATATCTGACACAAAGGGTGACAAACAGTGGGTTCCAGCACGACCTACTTCGGTCAATATGTTCAAGAAAAATGGATATGTAGAAATGGGGACAGTAGATGCTCATCTTGAGCGGTGGGATGGCTTGAGAGAAAAATCTAATACGTACTTACTGCTACGTTGCCCTCCGAATCCTCCAAATTTATCTTAGTCAAGACTGGTTGTGGCTGGTGTAGCTCAAAATCTTTGTATGTCATGTATGTAGGTTGTTACAAGCATGAGAACCCGAAGTCTGTGAACTATAGTTTTTAATAAGAGTGTGAATTCAATTTGGCTAGATGGAAAGTAGCTCTCAGGCTTGCACAGAGAGGGCAGCTCATCTGTTAATCAGAGCTAGAGGAGCTTTTATAATATTCAACGCTGATTTGCTGGGATCTAGTTTCAAGCCAATCATTGTGGATTATTTGATTAGACCCACATGCTCAGATTGATGTTGGACTTTACAGACCGCATTATACATTGTACGAATTGACTACGACCTATCTTACATTATGAGCCTTCCTATCGAGAGGAAGTATTCTCATTAATTTGAACTTACACTTTTATTACATGTAGCCATTGCGAAATTCCTTTCACGATCTTATGCATAGTATTTTAGTCATTTGAAAACGCCTTGGTATTTGTTAATTATCAGAATTTGTTTACTGACTTTGTGCTGTCCTTGGGTGTCGCTCATTGTTAGTCTGTGAAGTATTCCGCCCTAGGATTTCTAGGTGTTGATTGGATTCGAATGTGGTGATGGATCTTTGAGGTAATCAGAATTATTTCTATATGAGAGCTTGGGGATTATGTTGCCAAACTAGCTTTTGAGACCAGATTTACAAAGTGAACGAACATAGGATTTATAACGTTTCCACGTTATTACTTATAATATTGACACTCACTTCCTGCACTCGTTTCTCGTACCTTAAGAATTTTATTTTGCTAAGATCGTCTCTATTGGTGACTTAAGTGTTTTGATAATCTCGAGGATTAACAAAGCACCTTTTTGCGTTGGTCCCATAAATGTTGTGAGATGTTTTCCAAAGATTCGACTGTCAATAATTCTGAGTCGGCTGCTTCATGTAGCGCTTTTAAAAGACTACCTGATGAAATAATTGTGCAGTATGAATCTACATTCTTGATCTTAAATCTCATGTTAATCTATAAGCTTTAGGATACTGCTGCAAACGGATCCCGATGGTTTTGCTTCTCTTGTACTTCTAAATCGGAGATGGAGACAGGTCTCTTCGCGACCCTATTTATATTCCCACCAATTATCACGATGTCCATCATATTCATCCGCTCATCAGTCCCTCTCGATACCAAAAGAAGATGGCTTACAACGGCTTAGAAGCCTCTTTGCGCGAGAGATTAAGCGTAATCTATTTGAGGCTTATCTTCGACCAAATGAGACTATCATTAATCTTATTACTAATTCCAACAACACGTTCTCAGCATTAGACGGAGATTTCTTTCAATATAGTTTATCGCCACACGGCCATTATATACTGGCGTATTGCTCCACTCGGATTTATATTCTAGACGCGACAAATCAAGAGATCAAAGTTATAAGAGAGTTTAAAATACTCCAGAGGCCTACATCAACAACTATTACTGATGATGGATGTACATTGGCAGTATTATCTAACGATTTACAGGTCGACATCTATGACCTGAAAAAGAAACAACCAATATATACCCGAGCGATAATCCTTGATCATACCCCAAGGACAATAGCACTTTCTCCAGATGGCTCTGTTTTGGCTGCTGCATATGATGCTGGGATTGAAGTATCATCATTAAAACCAACGAATAATAGCACTGATCGAAGGTCAGTAAAATGTTATACCGTAGACTCACTGAATTTCTCAGGTGATGGGACTCAAATCTTGGGAACTACAACACATGCCCAGAACCCTAGTACGGTCGTATTGACTGCCCCATTTTTTGATACTGGAGCTACCCTTCAAGAGGATAGCGTCAGCGCTTTATGGACGACCTCAATCCTTTTCCCAAATGGTAGCCGCGACTGTAGTCACGCTGTCTTACTTCCGAACTCAGAAGAAGAGGAAGCAAACTGGGCATTTACTTATGATCGAGTATTTGAAACATTTCGTGCAGTTCGAATAGATGATCTTCGCAACGGTACTACGTATTTTACAGGTCCCGTTTCAGATTCGTCCATTGGCTCAAAACTACTTCCAAGCTCTCTTCCAGCTGCCAATAAATCGGGTGACTTAGTTGCCTCTGCCTTCGATAGTTCTATTTGGTTATATGGTATCCCGAAAAATCTTGAGGCAATCTCAAACTCAAAAGAGAACACACAGAGTACCGTAGAAAGTGTGGCTCAGTCCTATACAGGCCAGCCAGCATCAAATAATAGCGCCTCTTTTCTAAATTTAGCTAACAGGCAAAATGAAGAAGTTAGCAAAATCCCTCAATGGCAGCATCTAGGTGACAGAGCTCGTAATACTTTTGTCGAAGGCCGAAAAATTTCTTTCTTCCAAAGCGTTAGTGATTTAACTTGGGTAAAATCTCCAAAATTAAGCGGCGACCGTCTCATTGCTGTGGCCTCTAGAGCTGGTAATTGTTTTCCTGCAGGTGAAGATAAAAATACCAAATCAGTTGATACTGGACAGATCATGATTCTAGATTTTGATCACATGCCTTCAAATGGCAAGAGACGTTTTGCTACTATTAACGTCGACATTAATAATAGTGTACTCTTAGATAAAGAGAACTATGGGATCGAAACAGAAGTAATTCGAGTTCGGATGCTGAATCTAGCAAAACAAGGTAGTCGAAGCCATGTTGTACAGCGAGAATCGGAAGATACATTATCTACCTCGTTTCTCGAGGGAACTCATAATGATCAACATGTGAATCATCAGACCGATTCGATATCTATGGAAGAAGAAGTTTTTGATACTCCCTATTCGCATACTAGTCCACGCTCTGGCTCTACTTTGCGAAGAGCAGCTACTGCTGCGGCTATTAATAGAAGATTAAACCCGCAAATGACATCTAATAATCACACTATTGAATACCGTAGGGCTAATGGCCAAGAGGAATACCCACATGAAAGCGATGCAGATGATTGGGTACCTCCTCCTCCTCCCTACAGCCGTAACTCAGTTACTATTCTACCTGAACATATTCAGGAGTCTTTTATGGAAACAAATACATTAAATGGCTTACCCCTTATTTTGAATCAAGTTCCGGATGAAGATAATTGTAGTAATGCAAACATGGATGCTTGCTGTGAAGGTCATAATGCAATGTCAATAATTTTTGATGAATGTTATAGAGAGGGCCCTTTACAACAGCAAACTTCTTATCAATTAAATAGAGGATCACAGTATAGAGAAAGCTCTTCATATAGTAATAGATTTGATGATCGCTATGATGTGTCTCCAGCGGCTACACCACCTCCAGGATCACCTAAGTCTAATATGGATTCCCAAATTCCCTTAGAAGAAGATACTGTCAATGAATCTGCAGTAAGATCATATAATAGCTATACAGTGGCCTCTGAACTGTCATCTATCTTAGACCAACCCGGCCCTTCTGTTCAAGATTCTACGCGGACTAGTCACAGAACATTACCATGTGTTACTCCGCTGGTTACTCGATCAAATAGAGGTACTCACTCTGAGAGTCAATTATTTCAAAACCAAATCAACAGCCATTTCTTCGCTCGTCAAGAAGACCCCTGTAATTCAATCCAAAGGGACGAAAATCGTACAGAAAGACATTCAATGAAATTTCCCTTATCTAATAAAATATTTTCTGTTAGCAGAAACATCCGAGAGCGAACACCAAAGATGCTGAGAAGAAGTACAGCTCCAGAACTCACAGCGTATGCTCCGCAAAATCTAGATCAGTTCAGATTTTCGAGGAATAACAAAAATCCACCAGTAAGGTTCAGTCAGTATCGTCATCTTTCTGAGAATAAAATCCAATATAACCGGCATGATTCTCTTCAAGGTGGAGAAATAGTACCTGATTCTTTTTATTTCTCTTCACAGAATACATCATCATTTTTTGCATCCTCACAGTCCCATATCACTCCACAGCTTGATCTTGATGATAATCGGGAGCCTTATTCACAGCCAGAAGATTTCCAAGTGATAGAGTCCATGGATTCTCAGACTCCTATAAACTCTCATCAAACTAACACTAATAATTCATCATCCATTAATTTTTGTAGAAAAATCATTGCTGCGGATCAAATGAGGATCCCTAGAAAAAGTTTACCTGGGAATATAGAAGGGTCGCAGAAAATTGAAACTTTCCTTGGGCTCAGTGATACTGATTCTAATTTAAATAATACTTTCAATACTAAGTTTTCAAGTCAGGATATAGAATCTAAAAAGAAGAAATGTAATTTGATGTAACGAACTTATCAGACTTGACATATATCAATTTGATCCGAAATAGCTTACAAGAAGGGAAAAAAAAATAGTGTGAGTATGCTTATCAAATGATATTTAAAATCTTAATCTCAGGTTCAAGTACTAAGAGATATCTGAGAAGAAAAATAAATAATCAAGAACTCTTCAAAAGTCTATTCACTTTGAAAAAGGGTTATTTTAACAACCATTCATATGATCAAATAAGAGATGGATAAAAAAACCAAGCTTTTTAGTCGAGATTAAAATAAACACTGTTTCTTTATGGGGATTGGCGCAGACTTAGGAAGGGGGTTGGGGACACGGAGAATCTGTATGTCTAGTTGACATTGTCCACATTGGACAAAACAATTAAGCTAGATAAGTTCATTTTTTTAAAAAAAAACCATTAGAAGATGTGTATCAAAGAGCATTTTTTCCATGATTATTTTACTATGAAGAACTTTACAAACGAGCTGGCCATTTTTCCAAACTCCCTGTCTAATGCAAATAACTCAACACTAGAGCAAGATATTATACAATGTAAAACACTATAAGATTATTCGGAGTCGTTAATATCTTGAGTAGCTACCATTTCTACTTGAAAAGTGCAAGAATTATGTCCAATTTTGCTTTAACGCCCACAATGCCTCTCTGCCTGAGCCCCAACATTCTCCTGATTACCATTTTCCGTAGGTTTAATTAAACTAATTACTACATCTACTTTTAATGTCTCTTAAATTTTTAAAAATATGGTATAGTTTAATATTATCTAAATCTCATGTCTATAAATTATTTTTTGATCATACTAGCATTCCAACAGAAAGCTTGGTAGAGTATATGATTCTTTGAATATTGCTTTCTGTTCTGTCGCGCGTTCTACATGAAGAATTAATTACCCCGGATAAGAAATCGGTTAGGGCGGCAGCGTTTTCGACGCACGGACTCGACAATTTTTCAGATCGTAACTTGTGGCTCAATGTGGAGAACACTAAAAGGCGCCTGGATAATCCTTACTTCCGCACGGGCTGTAATATGTCACCCCGCATTCTAGCTACTTGCATCTATATCGAATATAGGATTTTGGATTAAGTATCCGTTCTTGGGCTAGAAACCGACACAATAAACTGATTCGTCAGAAGATTCAAAGGTAGACAGATTATGGGCGGCGAGACTATCAATTATCCGAAGCCTACAGGCTCTTACCCAAGGTTCTCAAAGAAACCTGTGGGACAATTGATATCTGGAATCTACAAGGGACGAATCGAGGGGTTTTATAGAAAAGGCCAATATGAAGGAAACAATTTACAGGCGTACTTTAACCAGAAGAGTCTTAAATTAAGATTAGAATTACTAATTCATATGATAGAATGATGTATGAGGGAATTGCTTCAGGATCTCCTCATATTAAGCTCTCGGTATGGGATGCACCAGATTTAACTCGACCTACGTTCAAGGAAGCTATTACTCATTCTTTTAGAGACACAAATGTTGGAGAATCATTTGGGCCATCATGGTCTACACATTGGTTTAAAGTAAAATTAACTATTCCCGAGTATCTCCTCAGTAAGGAGCTTTTAGAGTTTCATTGGGATGCAAATAATGAAGGACTTGTTTGGACTGAAGATGGTAATCCAGTTCAAGGTCTTACAGGAGGTGGTGAACGCGAAGAATGGATACTTCCAGAAAATTTTAGAGATGGTAAAGAACATGTTTTTTATATTGAAATGGCTTGCAATGGTATGTTTGGTAATGCACCGAGCAATGACAGTATCCAGCCACCAAATCCTAAAAATTACTATCAATTAGTAAAGGCCGATATTGTGGCTGTGAATATCGAAGCTCGCCAACTTCACATAGATACGTGGATAATTGGGGACGCTGCAAGAGAATTTCCAGCTGATTCGTGGGAACAACATAAGGCCCTTAAAGTTGTTAATGAAATTATTAACGCGTTTGAGCTTGGTAGCCAGGCATCAATTATCAAGGGGCGTGAACTGGCGCAACAATATCTCGGCAAAAATGTTAATTCACCAGCGGTTTATAAGACTGGAACAAAACCAATTGTTTATGGAATTGGCCACTGTCACATTGATACTTGCTGGCTTTGGCCGTGGGCTGAGACTAAGAGAAAGATTGCCCGGTCATGGACAAATCAGTGTAATTTAGTGGAGCAATATCCTGAACATCGGTTTACGTTTTCCCAGGCACAACAGTGCAAGTGGCTCCAGCAATACTATCCCTATGTTTTTGAAAGGGTTAAGCAAAAGGTTAAGTTAGGAGCCTTCCAACCTATTGGAGGGAGTTGGGTAGAACATGATACTAATCTACCTAGCGGGGAATCATTGTCTCGTCAGTTTTTGTATGGCCAACGTTTCTTTGAAAGTACTTTTGGAGAGCGGTGCAAGACATTCTGGCTACCTGATACTTTTGGATATAGCTCACAATTGCCTCAAATTTGTCGACTAGCTGGCTTAAATCGATTCTTCACACAGAAGCTAAGCTGGAATAATATTAATAATTTTCCTCATACTACGTTTAACTGGGTATCGCTTGACGGGAGTCAAGTAATATGTCATATGACACCTTCTGAAACATATACTGCTGAAGCTGAATTTGGTGATGTAAAACGCTCTATTTCCCAACATAAGTCTATGGATCAAGATGAGACATCATTACTAGTCTTTGGAAAGGGTGATGGAGGTGGTGGCCCAACATGGCAGCACCTTGAAAAACTTCGAAGATGTCGTGGAATAAGTGATACGGTTGGAATGTTACCAAGAGTTCATATGGGTAACTCAGTAGAAGACTTTTTTGATCAATTAGAACAGAAAATTGAAGATGGTCTGGAACTTGTCACATGGTATGGGGAATTGTACTTTGAGTTGCATCGAGGCACTTATACGACCCAGGCAAATAATAAACGTAATAATCGAAAATGTGAAAATATGCTTCGCTCAATTGAACTTCTCGCAACGCTTGCTAGCATTCAGTCTGACTACAAATATCCTAAGAAGGAAATTGATCAAATGTGGGAAGCAACGTTGCTCTGCCAATTTCACGACTGTCTTCCGGGTAGCGCTATTGAAATGTGCTACGATGATAGTGATATTGTATGCATTTTTTTTTTTAGTCTAGTTTTATCAAAATAGCTAACATAAATATAGCTCTACGCTGAGGTTTTTAAGATAGGAGATAAAGTCCTGAAAGAGCTTGGAAATGTTTTTGGTTTTCAAAATTGCGATACCAAAATAAAGGGTCCTTACTTAGCCTTAAATACAATGCCATGGCACCGAAGTGAGATTGTATCGTTTGGAGATAAGCAAGTTGGAGTTGTCTGTGGAGAGGGAAATCTAATTCAGATAAGTCCATTTCATAAAAAATCCTATTCAGGTGTCACTGTGTGCGAGATGTCTACTGGAGTTTTCATCTTAAAAAATGACCAAATATCTGTTACAATTGAGAGAGGATGTATAACCTCTCTATATGATTTAACTGCAAAACGCGAAGTGATAGCAAAAGAACAAATTGCAAACCAATTTGTTATCTTTGATGATAAGCCTTTATACTGGCAAGCTTGGGACGTTGAAGTATTTCACTTAGATTCACGAAAAGTTCTACGGTCTGAGGTTTCCAGTGTATTTCAACAAGACGATCATCAAGTGAGTATCGTCACAAAGACAAGAATAAGCGAAAAAAGTTGGGCTATAACTTATATTACATTATCTGCTGCTCTTACTGGACAACAATCTTATGTGGAGATTCATAGTGAAATTGAGTGGAAAGAGGACAAGAAATTCCTTAAAGTCGAGTTTCCTGTTGACATTAGGAACACCGAAGCATCTTACGAGACTCAGTATGGAATCGTACGTCGTCCAACACACTATAACACGAGGTGAGTTAACTCTGTAGCTTCTTGAGTATAAATTAATTGTGAAAAGTTGGGATATGGCTAAATTTGAGGTCTGTTGTCACAAATTTGCAGACTTGTCAGAATACGGGTATGGAGTCTCAATTTTAAACGATAGTAAATATGGATTTGCAACATGTGGGAATGTTATGCGTCTCTCGCTCCTACGCGCTCCTAAGGCTCCTGATGCACATGCTGATATGGGTCGTCATCATATCCGCTGGGCAATTTTCCCGCACGAAGGTTCACTAGGCCCTGAAACTGTCCGTACAAGCTTTAATTTCAATAATCCACTTAAAGTAGTCCAAGTTTCAAAGAATTTATTGCAATCAGCAAATGATTTTCCTATTAAACTCACTGGAAACCAATCACTTATACTTGATGCTGTTAAAAGAGGCGAGGATGATGAAGATGTGAGTTACAGTAACCTTTTAAAACGGCAAGGAAAGAGTGTAATTCTGCGTATATACGAAAGTCTTGGAGGCACATGTAAAGGTAGTATTGAAACTACACTGAAGGTCAAAGAAGTATTTAGAACAAATATCTTGGAGGATGATGAAATCAGGCTACCGTTTGCAGACGGTAAGATTAATATTTGTTTAAAACCATTTGAGGTTGCGACGTTTAGGCTGCAGCTATAACTGAAACTATGTTAACTTTAAACTCTTTACTTCAACTACAATATTCTTAATAATCTAGTAAGTTTGAAGTAACTAAACAGACGTAATAAATCTTCTATGTATCATTTAAATTGTTTAGGCTTACAATTATTATTGGCATAACCGGAATATCAAATGTGCACAATTATTAACAAGTTGGAAAAAATTGGAAAAAGTAGTAAATCGTGTAAATCTTTTTTACTCTTATTCTGCAATAACTAATTGATTTCATTCCCTCTTTCTGACATGTTAAGAGTTTATTAGGTGAATTGACCCTATCAAATGTAAACAAGGGAATAAACACTGTAAATGTGAATAAAGCTTACGTAGTCACTTGTTCAACGCATGATTTTGCGACTATGTATCGACACTTGAAACCCTTTTTTCATATTATTATCGTCACCCTGGTTTAAAACACGTCCGGACGTAATAATGGTGCTTCAACAAGAAATTTAGGATAATTGATAAGTGCGCTCAGACTGTAGCCTAATAAGAATAGTTCAATGCCGAATAACAAAAGCCTTCATTTATCACCACTATCAGTGAGGGAGGTGTCTAGTGTAACTAGTATTTATATTTTGATGAGGTGTATGTCGTTTAGTTGAAGGGGTCTTGCTAAAGGGGGGTGATGCTAAGTAAAGTTGGTGAATTATTCTGAAGGTAGAGAAGCAGAGCAGAGTTCTAAAGGGGACAAGAGAGTACTAGAGATAGGAACTAAGGTTGTAAACTGAAGGTGAGCTTATGGATATATTATTGACAAAGAACTAAGCGTGAGGAACCTATCTACTACAGTCTGTGTCCTTATATACACAATTTAGTCTCTCTAGAGCTAGTATCCAAAAGTAACTCAATTGTATCTTGTCCGAATGTCTAGTTCAAGGCAAAGCAAACTCGCATCGGTCTTTGCCGGTGATGGTAATGTTGATACGGTTACTGGCGTGGTCTTACCGAGAATTACCGAGAACAAGGTAGGAATAGTGGCAAGAGAAAAAAAAAAGTGAGGAGCGTAAATAAATCTGTAAAACCTATGAAACCTTACAACCACCATCATTGTTACTTTTGAGTGGATCGGCGAGTTAAACAAAGTACAACTAAGTGCAATCGCTTGCAGCCGAAAATGTATACACCTGGAGTGGTTCTGAACTTACACAGCTTACATTTAGCAGTACTATACTATATTAGCTGAAAATTTGGTGGACTTACATGCGTTGCACTTAGACAGGGGTGTACTGTAAGTGAAAATCGAAGCTGGCGAGTTTGCACGGTTAGTATGAGAGGGATGAAATGTGATTTGGCCGCCCTCCTCCCAGCCCCCACTTTGCACAATTCTGGATTCTTTTGAGCTACTGATTGGCGCTTACTATTTTTTTCAACCAATCCACGCTCAAACACTATCTTACTATCTACTACTTCTAAAAATCAACTAAATCTCTCTGTACCCGCCTAACTATTCATAATTCCTGGCGCCGTTATTCGGGATTTACCCCCATATATTATACATTCTCCTGCTAGCTTAGCCCAAATGTGGAGAAAGATCAGGCGGTCTGTCTCGACAGCAGCTTTTATTCAAACTAAGTAAGTCCCTTCCCTGCCCCTGGTTGTCATGGCAACAGAGCTAGGCGACATTTCTTCATCGTCACAGCATAGCAGAGTTATAACCTTTTTTTTTTATAAATATAGCAAAAATCACACTAGTACAACCAAACTTGACGAATATTAGATTTTATAGGTCTTCCTAATCTTCGTTAGTTTAAAATCAAGAATATCTGCTTTTTTGAGTTGTTTAATAGGCAGATCAGATCTTGCCGTTGCTAACTATACTAGGCGACAGCGAGACAAATCAAGACCCGTTTAATTGGATTAAGACGGTTATAATAGCATATCTAAAATCAATAAGAATTCCCCCCCAACAAAACTATGACGGAAATTCATCAAGTTTAATTCTAAATCATTGCCATGAGGTATCCAGTTACAAATTTGGTTTGATTAAGACGTTGCTAGCCTACATATATACCCTATCTCGAGTCTCTCACGAGACATATGGCGTTGGAAAAAAAATAAAATAAAAAAATACAACTGATATAAGCTCTTTTACTTGAAAGTGGCGTTTTCCAATACAAGTAAGTGCTAATTCGTAAAGTATTGAAGGATGAGTTGGAACGCTTTCATCTTTACCTAAAGGCCATAGATTGAGATAAAGCCTTAATAGAGAACCACAATCATTCCCTCTATACCCTTTTACGACAAGCAAAGTGTCACAAAAATAAGTCATGACTGACTCTACTCTTTTATCAGGCTTGTTATTATATTCTTAACTTGTGGCAGGATGAATGTTCTCCTATAAGTATATCTATGAAGGTAATTATCTTCTTTTCCTCCTCTATCCTTCTCCTTCATCTTATCCTCCATATCTTAGAATCACAATAGTATAAAAACTGTTGCATCACATTACCTCAGACTAAATACATTAAATTCTAACATTCCCACGTCATAGATCTCCACTAATACTATTTGATACACCCTCTCAGGACTGAAACATTGATTTTTTATTGTCCTGTATAAAATCCATGCTTACTAAATTCAGTAAACCGATGAAGTCGATGTGTTTTTGTTTACTCAGAGCTTTAGTCATACTGTCAGCCACCATCTCATTAGTACTAATCCATTAAACTTGGAGTTCTTTCGATTGCACTCGTTCTCGAACCCAATGTTAGTAAATATCGACATGTTTAAGTTTATTTTTTATAATGGGATCTTCCTTTGTCAAAAGTCTGATCGTCTGAATGTTGTCGTTAAAAAGCTCAATCTTTTGATCGGGGTTAAATTTAGTACTAGAAAATAATCGTTGTTTCCAGATTAATTCTTTTGTGGCATTGGATATAGACAACAGTTCAGCTTCGGTAGATGATGTTGTTACCGTTGTTTGCTTAGTCGAATTCCAGTGGATCGGGCCATTGTATAGCATGAAAACAAAGCCTTGAATACTTTTTCGATCACACGTATTGGCAAATTCCGCTTCTGCTGAGCAATTAAATACGTTAAGAGGAGATCCTGAGTTAGAGTACTCGATACATAATTTTTTTGTTTGGTATAGATAAAATAAGCAGTGATCAGAGGCCTCTTGGTGTTCTGACCCTGGGTTCGTCATGAACTCAGCAAAGTGACTTACTGCTCGTGATATATCTGGCCTAGTTATACCAGATGTATAGATTAGAGAGCCGATTTCCTTTTGGTAGATTTTTATACTTTCAGGAGTTGCTAATCCATCATACTTATCCAGCTTATCAGTAACTAATGGAGTACTGACTCGTCTCCTAGGATGATCACAGCCAAATTCGCGACAGATTTTTTCAACATAAGTTGCTTGACTTAGATATAGCTTTTTATTAGCTCTGTCTCGAGTGACTTTAACACCCACAAACCATTCTAGTTCACCCAAGACTCTGAATTCGTATTTTTGGGTAAGTTTGCTCAATATTAACAATGCATCAGAACGCTTAGCAGTTGGAAAAACTAAGACTAAGTCATCAACAAAGAAGAAAAAAAGTATACCTTCATAATCCGTATAAATACATGGTTGACCTGGAATTTGATATAAGCTGATTTCACTTAGAGTGCTAGATAGAAGTTTTAACCATAACTTAGGAAATTTTCTAAGACCGTAGAGTCCACGAAGAAGATGAAGAACATGACCGTTTCGATTGAACCCAGGCGGGTTATACAAATAAACTTCATCATTAAGTGGTGAGTTACAAAACGCGTTGACGGCATCAGCCTGAACTGTTTCCAGGTCAAATGATGCAACTAGCGCCATTAGTAGACGAAAAACTTGAAATGCAAGTGTAGATGCATATGTCTCTTCATCTGTCTTAGATTGTAGGTCTCCTCGGACATAGATTCTAGCCTTAAATTTTACAAGATACCCGGATTCATCAAGTTTATATGTATAAACCCATTTTAATGGGATTGGATGCATTGAATCGGACCTTTTTACTTGTTTAAATGTGTTCTTTGCTAACAGTGTGGTATATTTGACTTCCATTACATCTAAATGCTTGAGCGTATGGGTGATCTTTGAGCTTCCTCCAATTCTCAGGAGGCGATGGTAATTCTGACTGATGAGGTGTGTTATTTTTTCTTGACTGTCCTACTACAAACGTATTTATCTCAGTTACCAATGAACCTAAATTTAAATCCTTTGACTTTGTAGTTTTAGTGCGGAGTCTTGGCCCTGCCAATATATTACTCTCATGAACATCACTTAGATTCGGTGGCTTCTTAGTAGTTGATTTAACGAGGTTTTTTTCTTGGGACACCCTCTCAGATATTTGTTGCTTAAAGTTAGATTTTAAAACCCGATTAGCTATATTTTTTGATTCTTGTTCATTTCTAGAAGCTTGTTCATCGTCAAGTGTAAAACCATTTGGTTCGTTATTTCGAATAGCCGTGTCATCTATATATAAAATCACCTCTGTAATTTGTGGTATCATAGTGAAATCAATGACTAGAATATTATTCTCTTCAACTTCTTCTTCTTGACAATCACTTAAGAATAGAGACTCATTGAACGTAACGTCGTGAGTTCCGATAACCATTTGTTCCTCCAATAATATTCAATATATGTTCCGAGAGTTATATCCAACTAAGTAACCTTTTTTTTGCCCTGGGTTTCATTTTTTCACATTTTGGGATATATTTATCAAGGGCACACGCAGTGTAGCCAAAAGCTTTCAGATGGCTATATTGATCGCGATTGCGATCGGGTAACATCAAAACTTGGCGCAATTTTGATAATGCAGATAACTGGCCAAGAGTAACAAAAGGAATTCGATTAATGAGATATGCTGCTGTCATCACATATTCTGGCCAATATTCTGTTGGTAAGTTTGCACTATTACCTAGACAACGAGGTTTTATTTGTATGACTCCCCCCGATCTTTCTGACTGACCATTCTGCTCACTTGTTTTGACCGCAGACCACTCAACTTCAATACCCAACTCATCGATCTAGTCCTTGAAAGAGTTGCCAAGCCCACTTTCTCGATCATACCTAAATCTTTTCACTTCACAGTTAAATTGTCTTTTGACGTATGCAACAAAATTTTTGAAGTGTCATAGTAAAGTTAATGCTAATTTGTTGATTAGTATGTAAACAAAGTTCATTCTTGCTAGATTATCCGTAAAGTGTAGGACATATCTCGATCCATCAAATCCACTAGGTGAATACATGATCAAATCAAAATGTATTCGCTCAAATGCGAACCGCGCACGATCTGTTGATCTACGTGAAATTACTTTTGTTGCCCTATTTAATGCACAGTCACTACATTCAAAGGTTTTGGGTCCATTTTTGTCCAACTTGACTGTCTCACTTTGAATATGCTTTAGTGCGTCCGGCCCTGGATGGCCTAAACGCCAATGCCATAACGTTTCAGAAGCAACAGACTCTTGTGGCTCTCTTGAATTTGCCAGAATCAACTTCTCTTGATTTTCTTCTTGCAAAGGTGCTTGCATATCGACTGTATCAGTTGATTTGAAAGTAATTTCAAGTTTTTCATTAGCTATTTGAGCTGCTTTGTTCTTTCAAGTTTCTTCTGCTGTAGGATATTATGTAAAGACGTCATTAAAGTGACGATCCAAAAGTTGACATATCAGTTTACCTTTAAAATCCATTTTATTTGAATCTGAATCCCACTTTACACCTTTTCTCTTCAATTTTTTTCAGGAAATTACCGTGGTGAGAAACTCTGGTGCAAAGGCTGCATTTGTTATCGTCATTTCGTAAGTTTTCCCATCTGATAAGTAAGCATTGAATACCATATTTCCATGGCCAATAATTGGACAGGTTCCGGCTCCTGCTTGAATAAATGTGGGAGATGTTGTCGGTATAAATGAGTTTGCTAGTCCCAAGTTATTACACACATAGCCGTCTACACCATTCTCTAATAGAATTTTATTTCTTAATGGATGAAATGTGTTTAAAAGAAAAGCCGTCAGGCTAGTTGAGGTTACAAAGGTTCCACCATTTTCGTCACTTTGTTGATTATGGCCGTTGACCTCTTGACTATAGTATCTGTTAGATGACCACTTATTGTTAACAAATTCTTTCAACCAATATGCAGTCCAGTTAGACTTTTTAACAAAAGTTCAAGATGGTTGTCGATAACATGCATTTTATAATTTTTTTTCATCCATTTGAAAGCCTGGAGAGGCTTTTCCTTCAGCCAAAGAGAAACAATCCTCCCCGGGATGTATATCTCCGCAAAAATAGGATCTTACTTGACCTGATTCCCCTCGGGGTCTATTTTTTTTGTTGAATCATGAATTTTTTGTAGTTGAGGTGCTGATGATTGTGCTATGCCTTGTAGCTTGCCGGGAACGCTGATACCTTTGACTGATTTTCAAACTCGGTGAGTGACCAGAATTGGCGAAATTTTAATAGAAAATCTATGAACTTTAGTGATGTCTTGTCTGATACTTTAAAAATTTTTCATGCGCTTGTTTGTGAGCCACATAGGTAGGAAATAATTCGATGCAGATAAAAAATCTTGAATTAATATATATCACTAAAGTCTGTAATTTTTAATCTTTTTACCATGTCCAGTCTTTCCAATTCCATTAACCAAGAATCAACTCTCCCACCGGTTGGCGGAGCACGAGATTTTGAATAATCTGCAATAATTTGCATTTGTTGTATATCATCTGTAGACTCGAGCCTATTTTTAACCTAGCAGAGAACTTCTCTACAAGTCATAGAGTCAAATATTAACTTTCAATGAGTGGGTTAAAGAGACTCGACTATCTTTGATCGTAACTCGTAAATCATTCTATTTTCTTGTGTGTACATTTGAACATCAACTCTGTACTGAGAGTTATCTTCTTTGAAAATTGCTTTTTCATCTTCATCAAGGTCTGCATATCTTGTGGCTGTTGATTTATAATCTGAAAACACTGGTTTCTTCGACTCTTCATGAAGAACGGTAGTTGAAGGGTCAATAAATTTCCATTTTCCACTGTCTTTTGCTTGGCCTTCGATTAAATCTATCCATTCTACATAAGTTTCATTTGTAAGAGAACCAGCTTTAAATTGATTCATTTTTGAAAATAGAACGCTCGATTTTGAAGGTTGGTAGATGAGTATATTTTCTGAAGATTGACTTTTACTTATTGTTCCGCAGAAACCGGGCTCAGAACTATCAGGTTTGTTACTATATTTCTGACCTGTGGCAGGATGAATTTTCTCCTATAAGTATATCTCGGAAGGTAATTATCTTCTTTTTTCTCCTCTATCCTTCTCCTTCATCTTATCCTCCATATCTTAGAATCACAATAGTATAAAAACTGTTGCATCACATTACCTCAGACTAAATACATTAAATTCTAACATTCCCACGTCATAGATCTCCACTAATACTATCTGACAACTCTTTCATTTCATAGAGATCCAATCAGCATCTAGCCGCTAAAGACAATAGAATAGCTTGTTCACAATAATGTTTATCTATATGGAAAGTCGGAGTCATGGCTCCGAACTTCTTAGACAGTGCTTTATTGATAGGCCGATTGAAATTGAGTTGTGATGTTAAGACGTTGCCGACCGAGTCCTACGAGGATGGATAATAATCCGAATAAATAGAATGAATTCATTTCTATTTTGTTCTATTTTAACAAGAAAAAGAGGTTTTAGTCACCACAACTTTTAGATATAGAATGAGATTTTGACGCACTCGGATTAGTAGTTGTGAAATTCTTAGCTGAGGCAGGCTGGGACACAACCTCATCTCTAATTCTAACCTAGAATACAAAGATCTTATTATTAGCTATACTAGTAAAATGCAACGGAAATCTTACTTCATTTTTATAATCTTCGAAAAAGGAGATGTCGAACTGGAATTTATATTTCAAGTTTTATTGATGAAGTCAAAATACTTTTCAAAAATGGGATGTGTGTTGAGAGTATATTCCTGGCTATTACTAGTGGTAGTGCTATTTTTCTCATCAATTTTAGAGTATTATTTATTGAAACAGTCATTAGTATCGATCTTGAATATATGAAAGATTTATGTGTCTAAAGCCTCTTACTCTATTTCTTGGGGCAGTTTTTGATCATAAAGGGCTCTTTCTCTTCGATGATGTTTAGTATTGAGTTTATGATTATTCCATTTAAATCTTAGGAACTCTGCATCTTGAATGGACTTCCATCAGATGAGAAGCTATGATAAGTTTCAGGCTTCCAAAAACTTAACATAGGCTATCTATCTCTAATACTTTTTTTGCGTCCAACAGAATTAAAAGGTTTGAAGCTAATAATTAGACTGAAAAATCAAAGAGAATATTACTGGCTTTGTACTTTTTGGTGCGTTTCTTTTAATTATTCTTCGAGAAATTTGCTCGGTCCGATTTCTGGACAGCAGAAGTAGTTTAAATTTACATAAATCATCTCTTAAACAAAGCAATGAGGTAATAAACTTCAAATGGGAAATTTTCAACCACTTCGCGTGATCTCTTGCGACATTATTGGAATTTCTCCGGGTATCAATCAGTATTAGAGGGTCTTTGCCCAGCATGTTATCACTTATGTCGACAGGAGTTCCAACACAAAGGTTTCGACTTGCTGATGAAGCACAATTCAATGGGGGCATTGTATAACTGATATATTGCGTTTACACGAAGTTCGGAGAGAGACTGTAATTATGACTATCCAAATACAATTAAATTGGCATTAATGATTCTGGAGAGGACAAAAGTCGCACCTCTCAATATTGTCATTGATCTCATCTGAATCTTAGATATATTTAAGATGTGCTTCCGGTAAGGTGAGAAGGGTTGTTTCGGTGTAGTCACGTTCTTTAATGTCTTTTTTTATTTTTTCGTAGCTCCTTGTTTTTCTATTAACCAATCAAAGTGCTTAAATATTATAGCTAATATTATGACTCAGATATTCATAAGCCGAGCGCTCGAAAATTGTTGTCCAAATAATGGGTTCGTTTTTTGCTATTTAGAAAAGGTAACAGCATTGATATCATCTCGCGAGCAAGTGTTGTAATACCCATAATTTCAGCTTAAAAAAAGAAGAGGAATGAGATATATAACGGGGGGGGAAACAAAATTGGCTTATCTGGCATGGCATGGCATGGAGCTCTTGGACTAAATGAAGTCTATTGATTTACCAATCAAAGGAGTTGTTTTGTTTACATGTTTGTTTATACTGGAATTGAGATAAAATTCATTAGAAATTGTACTTGGGGGGAAGTGCAGCTAGTTAAGGTGTTGAGTAGGGATTGGCTGAAAACTGGTAAGCGCCAATCAGTGGCCCAAAAAGGGCCAGAGTTGGGTGGGGGGCAAATAATTTTCTTGAGGGGGAGTAAATAACACTTCCCTAAAAATAAGGATTCAGCGACGCGCTTCAATTGCAAGATTCAAAATTATTTTGGAGGAAACAAGGACGCGTGTTAGTGTTTCAATCAAAATTTGGTAAAAATGTCACAGATCTACAAGATCTCTGTTGTACTTTATCATCACTAACTTGTCACTAATAGAATTTAAATAACCAAGCAAGTAGAGCTTGTCAGTGAACTAGAGGAGTTAGAGACCATGTCAAGCGTCTAAGCAACACTACACGAGGAATTAATCCCTATTTACAAGAACGGCTTTGTAGGAAACTGCGCTTGGAGTGTACAACTAGTTAATCAAAGCAATACGAATACGAATACGGTAAGATGTCTTGTCCACTAATTACTTAAATCCTGTGTGCCAGTTTTCAGTTTTACATAGTATAAATATAGTCTGGTTTATCCCGAGTAGCGAAGAAACAAACATTTTCACTCTCTGACAAAACACTTTTCCATATTATTGCGTCTCCAAATGACAGGTGAAATATCAATTAATATTGATCAAGATTCCCTGCCTTATTATAACAACGTCCATTTTATTGCTCAATTATATCAAAAGATAACTTCGCAATTTGGAATCCATCTAACATATCAAATTATCATATTACTAAAACGTATACGAAAACGAGAAAAATGAATTTAAAACTGGGGTAACTTTCCAAGGTGAGAGTATAATAGGAAATTCAATATCCATTTGTTGTATGCTGCTGCAGGATATCTGTTTCCACGCCATATTGTTGGCATGGTTTATTGCCTCTCAACTTACGATATTTCGTTAAGAATTTTATCACTGGGGACATCTGTTTGACCTTGGAAGTAAACTTCAAGGAATTTTTGGTAGCCGTGTTTCTACTAAGACGTTGTGTGAAATTTCATAGTCAATATCAAGAGCCTCTGCCTCTTTTATACCACTAGATTCATTCCTAAAAAACTCCATATCTGATTCAGTTTCATAAGCCGAACCAAGATCATTCCTAAATTCAATATTGTTTTTTATGGATGGCTCTTTGTATTCAGGTTGGTGAATCATATGCTCTTGAACCTAAAATGGGCTTTGTCTATGACGTTAAATCGCGAGAAAAATCCATGATGATTTAAAATATCTTCGAAGCGACATCTGATATGCTTTAAGATCAAAAATCAGCATAAAAAAATTGCTTGCACAGATCCAAGTAACTGGAACTCTATGATATTTGACTATATCCTAGCGCATTATCAGGGAGCTCTAAGAATTCTCCTACTGTCTCTAAAAGTCCTTCCTCCAGAAATTTTAGTGCTTTTCAATTATTTTTAGTCATTATTGCGTTCATCTTATGTATTGTTTCAGGTATAACTAGAGCAGTTCGCAGTTCTTACTGAGACAACTAAACCGATTCTTGGTCGATAATAGTTTCGAGAGTGACACCAAGCGAACAATTCATAAACACAGTTAAGATGTATCTTCTCAGCGGTATAGAAGAACTCGCTCCGATCAGGTATCATCGGATGCATATTCATTTAAGGGCTGAAAATTCTTATTATGATATGGCGTCCGGCTACGTTTGAAGTTTCAGTGTTTCCATATTCTTCAAATGAGACACTTAGACTGCGTGCATATTCCGTATTAATTTGAAGTTAAAAGTAAATTGAATACGCATGCAAGGGAAAAAATCGAAAGCATCACAATCAACAAGAATGCGCGTTTGTTGTGGAAGGTACCCATTCAAGTTTTGAGGTTGTTGTTTATTTTTTAGAGATATGAGTAAACATTAAATCACGTGATAATATTCATCGCCATATCATGTTCGATGCACAGACTCGGCCTTGATTTTGACTTATCAACGAACTATTTATTAAATGAGCAGCCGAATGCAGTTGAGTGTTGTTTCGTTCGACAATCGCCTTGGCACCTTTAGCCCGGCCTAAAGCAGTCTTGAGAATTTACTTCCAAGTATCCTCATAAAGCAGTTTGACTGTTTGACTATTTCAGCATGTTCGGCAGTTTGGATGTGCTCAAGAACAGAAAAATTGTCTTATCCAGCAGACAAGACATTTTTTGTCTTAAAGAACAAAGCAGTTATGCAACATTTTCTTTGTTCATAAGTATTGCATAGAACATTCAGTAAGACGTATGTATGTATGCATGCACGGATTGATGTGGCTGTGCCTACCTGGACAAGCCCTGAGCCCTGCGCAAAGTCCCGCACACGCACTGACCAGTGCTGGTCCTGGCAGCAGTAGTATTCAACCCGACAGTGCATTCGAGGGTTTCGCTTACGTATTATTATATTTCTCTCATTGGTTGAACGGAGAGGCTTAGGGTACATTGTACATGCCCCTTCAAGATCTAAGTAGATTTCAGCCTCGCCCCTCAACCAATCAGAGGAAACATCGTGTTGTCGGGTCGACAACAGATAGCTTAAAGCCACTTTGCCCCCCCCCCTTGCCTGTTCAGCCTCGGGCTGTGGAATAATCCAAATTTCTTTTTCATACTAACCAACATTTTCAACACTTCTTGAAGCCACAATATTCTCTTGATGTCTGACTCGAAAATTATTATAGATAGACTGTGTATTGATAGATGGAACTCATATTAAATTCCGCTAAAAAAAAGTTTGAAAACTTACTCAGATTTAATAAATCATTCACAACATTTGTAATTTTGTAATTGTAGAACGAATTTTATCGCGAGGCTGTAAATAGATAATGACGTCACTTAGCATGGATAAGCCCGGACGAGCAGGGCTCTTCATCCGCACATCCAAATGGGGCCCATTTTTATTATTTTATTCCTCTGTTGCGAGCCACAAAACCGTGATATCCACAAACGCAGAATAAGATAATACAATGTCACTAGTCAGATGGCTGAAGTGGTTCAAATTGGATTATTTTTGGAGACACAGTAGTAAATTAATAAAAATGGGTACTTGGGGGAGCGAAGTGACGAGTGACGGCTGATGTCTGAATAAAAAAGCATAGCGCACGTCCCACCAGCCCATGTTTGGTGGTGCAGCGATAGTTTTTCCCCGGTCTTGACAGGCAAATGAAATTTTTAAAAAAACCGTTGCGGCTGAGCTGAGCCCGATACTATTTATTTTCCACCCACCCACGCACCCCCATTAAAGATTCCCGGCTGTCTGTTAGTGGCTTCTTGGCGTATCGAGTAGGCTGACTAATTAGTTACAGGGAGCACCTGGATTCAAATCGGGCTGTGCTAGCTCTTAATGGTAATAATTAGTACCAAGCTAAAATATCTAACAACTAATCTAGTCAATCCAATTGGCCATAACTAAAACTAAACTAGGACCAACTTATTTAGCGAGATTGACTGCAGCAGCGGCAGTTGGGTCTTTGTCAACTACAACAGTAAAACATATTGTAATCTATGGAGGGGATTCTCCATATGATTCAAGATAGAAGGTTTCGTTGGATGCGCACGGTGGACTTAGGCACTTGACCAGGATTACTCTAAAAGCACATTTCACAGTCTTGTGCAAGTTAGCAAATAAAATTGTATAGCTGTAAGGTGTCTCAGGATTTCAATTGTATGTATAATATCCGATGAAATAAAATTCCAAGACTATTTAAATGTAATATCTCGAGCCACAGAACAAGTGAAAAACCTTCAGCGTACTTACCTGTTATATGGCTCGATATTGTCCTTACGAAGCATCCCGAGATTT
Organism: Erysiphe pulchra; assembly: GCA_002918395.1. Classification (NCBI taxonomy): domain Eukaryota; kingdom Fungi; phylum Ascomycota; class Leotiomycetes; order Helotiales; family Erysiphaceae; genus Erysiphe; species Erysiphe pulchra. Next base: position 5,385 of record PEDP01000274.1, on the reverse strand, counting down.
ACACAACTACAGATCAACAATTGAAGATGATTTGTAGTAGTTACGATAGGGCCAGATAAGAGATCAAGCATGCGATACCATCCAGCATTATCATAATACTGTAACAATGACTGAAGCAATGGATGTAAAATTGAGTCGTTATCGTTAAGAGAAAGAGGTCAAAAGAGTGATTGTTTGTTCTTGAAACACCGCACGGCCGAACCAAAAGCATTCGACGATATTCACTGCGCCAAGTGACTTCTGTACTTCAATGTCATCAAATGTCCAATTCCAATTGAGGTGTGAAAGAAATCATTGAGATCTATCCATATATCTAAAAGAGCTAAGCCATTAGTCGTTGTAGTGGCGAGTTATTAACTAACCAGACCTCGTCCAAATTGCTTTACCCTCGCACAAATACGAAGGTTTGTCTTAGCACTACTGACAGTTAAAACCCTTCGAGTATATCACTGTTCAGCTGCTTGCTCGTTTCCAATCGGACTTAGGATAGTAAACTAGTCCGAGTAGCCACACTGACACTTTCCTTAGATGAACCGCTTTTACTATTCCCTAGTTGCTTTTCTCTCGGTTATCCCTGACATTAGTCAACGATAGTGTAAGTTGGAAAGAAATTGCGAGAGGAATTCTTTGATTCGGTTTTATCAGGTTCCATCGAAGACTTACTGAAATGCAGAGGTGTTTGTTGGTGACTTGCATCGGGAGCGAGCGCTAAGTCTCTTTCGATCTATCCGACTACCGAGGTTGGATCTGTCAAAATCCACTTTTTAAACGCACTAACTATCCTAGGCCCAGAAAAAAGAAAAAAAATAGGGCAATAAATTTTAAAGTTTGTCAGCTGTTGGTGAAAAAGATAAAACTTTCATTTCTACCCAGTAGTTAGTTCAGCTCAAAGACAAGGATTTCCACAGGGCCTATTATGTGCAAAATTACCATTCCGATGCACGATTGATTGTTTTTTTTATCGCATCCGGATGTTTTGACAGACATGGATTCTTAAAGAGGATCAACAAGGGCAAAACGTTAATCTGATGCAGGAAATTTTTAAACTTCCCAGAATCCAACAGCGGACGCGACCTAAAGTTCGACAGGGCTAAAAGTTCCCGTATCCAGTGCACGATATGACGAGCAATCCCTTCGACGGTTGATGTTGGCATTTCAAAATGGTTACTTTGGAAAAATTTTGCTCTCCTCATCTGTCACCTCTATCTACTACAGAGATTTTGAAAAATGTCAACTTCTTCTTGGCATAAATAAAGTATTTCCTTCGATAGCAACCCTAAAGTTATAGATATACTCGAGGATACTTTGAAGGTTGAGGTTTGTGTAGTCAGAGTACTGCCAGACCATTATCATGTATTTCCAATTTAAATTCCAATTTCGAAAAATGGACGTTGAAAGTAAAGTTTCATACCGAATTCTTTACAATTACAAACATGCAAATTCCAGTGTCTAGTTTTCAGTGTTTCAAAATAATCCGGTAGAAATTAATATTGGTTTTTATTTTGGTGAATAAGAGTGTAATAATCGTAAAACATACAGAAAGAACCCATTTAATAGTATACTCCGTAACTATCTGGTGCCTCGAGAATTGATTAAGGAAAGAAGGGATTCTCGTAAACGTTGAAGCATATAGCTCAGAAAAGCAAAAACAAAGGAGTAGCTGAGAATTAAAAAATGAAAAATAAGAAAAAAAGTGAAATGAATACGAAAATACAGAAAAGTAAAAAAGTAATGCACAAATATTGAAAGGATAAGCCACACAGAGATTATTTTTATTTACAGTAAAAAAGAATTAAAGGAGGTACAAGCTAATACTTGGTCAGACCTACTCTGACATCAATCACAGCTTTGCAACGATCTTGCTAAGATGCATACAAATCAGATACAAAATCATCAGGTACTGTAGCCTCGACCACCTGTATTATCTAATAAAGTTCATCAAATCCCACTCTCTTAAGGTCGTAACCCGTAGGAGAGTGATGATCTTGAATATATTTCTTCGTCTTGGCCCCGTCAACGGAATAAATTATATCGTCTAGAGTAGAGATTCAAAATCAAGAAGTTGCTCAGAGAGCCTACATATGAACTCTTAGTTCCTTGGATCTAGGAACACGTCGTTGAAGAAAATTTAGGCACCTGGAGATGTTGATACCATTTTCTGGACTACAACTAAGAAATTAGTAGGAATAGAATACTAATAGAAGATTGATGGCCGAAGTCGTGCGCCATATTCTATCAAAATTCTACAAAAAGCATGCTTACAGGAAAGTTTCACCCACAAACACGATCTCGATCGCAACAGTAATTTCCATATATTTGAAATCTGGACGGCTAAGCTAATTTGTTTCCCTTTTTTTTCCGAAACCGAACATGTCTCAATTGGCTGATTTGGGCAGCTCAGCACCAATCGTGGCGTGTAGCGAGAAAGAATCCCCTTCAAACATCTGAAAGATGAAACTTTAAAACTGATAAAGTGATAAGGTCGTTTTCATAATTCTTGCCTTTTGGACCTATAATCGAAACATTCTTATTAGGATAGCATGGCTATGTCAAATTTTGATGAGTGTAACCATGTCATATCTTAAAGCTATACATGATTGCCTCTCTTCTATATTGTGATATTTCTGGAGCTTCAAGGTACGTTTCTTTCTTTGCAAACCTTGATTCAGAATAGACTATTTTTAAGAAAAAATATTATCGTTCCAATTATCAAGGCCTTGTTACGCTCTTTAGTATTAATGAGCTCTTATCTAACAAAAGGTGTCTAGCAAAAGATGAGAGCAAGTCAAGTTAGGAATTGAAAATTAGTAATTGAGGATCTGATTGCTTGTGCGATATTCACATTAAAACTCCTCACAAGTTACGCAAAAATATAAAGTAAATATATATATATATATTGTATGTTTCTGTCACCTAGGCAACTGTGGCTTGCATAAATCAATCAATCGGTGTTATCTGGCCGTAGTAAGTTGCATAGGACATACATCCATGCATCACCGATCTTTCAATTTCATACTCTGCGGCCGCTTACTATCGATTAAATATGCTGGTTTCATTTTACGGTTATATACAACGGTATTATATTTTTTTAACGTCAGTTTACTAGGCAAGCGTTGAGCGCGTCGTTAACCAGCCCTACTTTACTCTTGTTTGATGATTGATTCTTTCATAACGTTTAAGTAGACATTAGAAAATATTGCACTATTGTAATATCGTTATATAAAACCGGCCTTTTTTTCCCGCTATGGCACTAAATCAAATATGCAATTCATGGTTGCCTAGGTGACAAGAGTACAATTTGTTTTATTTATTTGCCAAATTCAAGCTATCAGGATTAATTACTCTGTATGCTAATGAGTCTGTAGCGCATCGTAATATTTAGATTTATGCTTTTCAACTTGTGGTTATGAAAGGTAGAATTATAGAATAACTGAGGGTGAGTGTATTGAAATATTACATAATAGTTTTTAGAAACGGTGCATGGATCATTACATCCACGATCCATAAATCACATCTACCAATTATATTCGCCTATTACTTCCGCCAAGCCCAATCTCAGGTGCCTATCTTTCCTGAATCATAAATAGCTCATAACACTTAGCTGCCCAAGTGTATTTTTCTTAGCAATATCCACGACTTCAAGTGCCGAGGAGCAAATTCTGGAAGGCCGAAATCAGTTCATTCGGAGGAGGCCGAGGCTAAAAAGTGCAAGAAATTCGATTTTCAGTCAATCTAACTAATTGGCCAAATCAATACAGAATTTAGTTTTGGCCAATTTGATTGGCTAAAAATTGAAGTAGTTTTTGAATTTTTTAGTCTCGCACCCCCTCAGACACTGAGAAGGCCGGCGTCGGGCATGCTGTCACGACTTGCAAACGCTCCTATAAGGCCCCACGATGTAAACATCGAAAATGAAAGTCTTGATGTCTCCCCGAAAACAGTAAAATGAACTAGCTATGTGGAGCTAGTAATATGGCCCTTAAGATATTTGGATTTGTGAAAGGGAAATAAAGTTCGAACTGGAAAGAGCGCGGATTTAGGCACCATCCAGCTGTGAAAAAGCCTTTGAATTCCCCTACAATCAAAAGGAGACGTAGAAAATGGGCAGAAGCTCATCTAAACTGGACCCTTGAACAGTGGATATCAATGTTATGGACTGATCAAGCCTGGGCCACAGGCAGCTAAAATTCACAAGTATGGGTTACCAAAAAGGCCAGTACAATTATCCTTAACTAAGGGGACTCTTCTTGACTTAAAACGACATTAAAAAATCCGAAGCGCTAGATAATAGTGATTATTGAGAAAGAACTGAAGAGAGGCGTCTGGATGATTCTGGGCAAGGTCCTTGCCAGTTTTGAGAGCAAGATGGAGGGAAAATCAACGCAGAAAGTTACTCTGAGGGAGGGATTTCTCCAATTAACGGTATGCAAAGGTCGTGAATATGATACAGGACAATGCTTCTCCCCATCTGGCACCAAGATCCAAGGAAGAGTTTTTTGCAGAGGTCAATCACTCCCGTTGATTGATCGCCAGACTTCAGCCCAAGAAAGCATGTCTGGAAACTCACGAAAGAAAAATTGCATTTCACTATCCCTGTTTGAATGAGAGAAGACGGCGTTCAATTGACAAAATTCGTAAGATTGTGATGGAAGCGTGGGACACTGCAAGCGCCCAAGAGCTCACAAACCTCATATCTTATACGAAGCATGCATGATAGGCGTCAGGCTGTGATAGAAGCGACGGTGGACCTACACAATATTGATTGTTAGATTAGGGCTACTCAGATATCAAATTCGAAATTCTTGCTTAAAAGTCTTGCTCAGCATTTTAACGTTAAACTTCACAAATGCATAATCCACGATGTACTATCTAGAGCCATAAAACAGGTATAAAAGAATTAATTTTTACCCTGCAATTGTGCCAGCTCAAAGACAAGGATTAAAAGTCGCGCTAGATGGGGTAATGCATATTTCAACAAGGCTACTTCTTTTATCTTCCGCGCTAAATTACCATTCTAAGAACAACTTTCTTTTTTGGGGGCTGCACCCATGCATATTTATTTTAGCGTTTCTATCTCAGCCCGTAAAATAGGTAAATACGCTAACAATTCGTATATGGAACGGGAAAAAAAAGAACGAATCGTGCACGCACTCACTCAGAATGGGCAATTTACGCGAAAATATGGATTATATTTGCACTAGACAGGGTAGGGATACCCTGCTCAGTGCAAATATAATCCATATCTTTGAGGGCCCTTTTTTTTTTTCTTTTCTTTGCACCGGTGATAGTTTCAAAAAAAAAAAAATTTAGGGATTTTACGGAAACTTGTTTGAGTGTACGAAATATCATCCGTATATGTGAAGAAAAAAAAAATCGTTCCTTCTG
>PEDP01000273.1:0-30044 GCA_002918395.1 Erysiphe pulchra | reverse complement strand
AGAAAGCAGCGGTTGTTTTCCTTCAAGTAAATCACTCTGAGCTTTCTCTTGCTTCGCTAGAAAAATGGCTCACAACTTAAATGGTGGAATCAACATATACGCAACAGCTACGCTCAGATAGAAATAGTTGATGCAACCTCTTTTCTAAATGAGCTTAAATTTCTTTGAGAATAGAACATGCAGATTTTGCTTCATATCACAACCGTCTCGGCCATACAGAGACTAATTTAAATTGTCAATGCGGATCTTTCAAAACTCACCTACACTTCTTTTTCTGCAGAATTCTATGCTGACGTGGGCATCGCCCAATCGGATCCATCAACCACTTAACATTTAAATTTCTCGAAACACTGTAAGGAGCCATTGCCTTGACAAATTGGTTGAGATGAAGAATCTTAATTTATTTGAGCAGATATTTACGGTTTTTCTCAATTACTATAACCTTCAGCACTTTTAGCAGTAAAAAAAGTAGAAGAGGAGGATTAAGAGAAGTAATAATCCGGTACATTAATTAATAATTGCGGGACCAAGGTCTTATATTACTTTAAAAATGTGCATTTCAATTTAATTTCAATTTAATGTCTTGTATGCGGCTCTTCTCACAGTTTAGGAATAACCACAGTTTCACATAACGAGGTTTGAAATCCCATAGATGCGTTGACTCTGATTAGTCTACAAAATCTAGAGTTTCGGTCCTAGCGAGCCAGCCTCCTTTGGGATATGAGGTCACATGTCCGTAGAAAAATGACCTTCACACAGACGTTAAATAGAATCATCATCATCCACTTCAGCACCTTGATCTTTGAAGAGAGAAAAATAACGGATTGTCTTCTTCAACACGAGGACTTTCATCTTTGTCTGGTCCATGTGAGCATGTAATACTTTGCTTTTTGGCTCCTAAGCCTCGAGACGGAACAAGCATTTTAGCTCCATTCTATGACATAATTCTGCTTTCTTTTTTTCACATTTATTTATATTTATAGATAAGATAACAAATAGCTGGGTGGGGAAATGGAGATCGGTGTAATGCTGCCATTGTAGTTATAGACGTCTGAAAAAATGAACAGCAATTTTGGGAGCAAAGTAATTCGAACTGTCTGATCTCTGAACTATTCCTAAACTTTCATGCTTAAGTCGTTCACGGAAAAGCTCGAAAGAAGAATCCAGCTTTAAACTTTAAAACTAAAATTCAATGTTGACCCCGGTAAAACCTCGAGTGATCAACAGCTGCTATAACACATCTTTCCCTCAAGGTTGATAATAAGTGTAGCGTTTATTTACATTTATGTTCTCACTCTCTCTCCGGCGAGTCTCTTCAGTCCTTTTAGATAATTAGTTTCTCACTTCAATAAGGCTTTCTTAGGCCCACTTTGATGAGATTACCCCGCGTCTCAAAATCACACTAACATTGGGAATACCTGCACAAGATACGAGGAATGTGTTCAACATCCTCATTTGTTAAGTAACCCGTGCAGGCCTATGTTTTGAAGGCGATCCAATAAATCAAAAGCAAGCAGCCGAACTTTGCCACAAGCCTAAATCTTTTCAAAAAACAAAAGAACACTCAGAGACTCAATTGCTGCCAACCTTTACTTACCCCCTCGCAGAAGAGATTATACACGCAACTATGGCAAGATCTTCAGGAGTTTCACAACGTCTGCGAGGCTATGGTATGATGTTCTTTTGGAGAAAAGTAATTACTTTTAACAGTCTTAGACTCGTGGATAGATATCCCTTCCCAAAGCTCATCGCAATCACAATCCCCCATCAATAATGAGATAGTTACGACAGGTCTCCGTATCCAACAAGTATCAAATCTTCAAAGGAGGCGAAGAGCTGTCTCCAGGTCATCACCAGTTAACGTTGAAGCTCGAGGCACAAGTAGCCAAGAAGAGTACGAAGAGAGTGAAAGCGATGAAGATCATATCCTGACCAGCTCAAATGAGCATCTTGAAACGAACTCTCTTATCGCTCTCTCTTCACTCGATGTTGATTCAGATTCAGATCGAGATGAGACCATCAAAAAGTTGCCTAGAAAAGCTATTAACTCAAAATCTTTATCTGATTCCAAATTCGATCTCCATCAAATGCCCTTAGATCAGCGTCGTGATGCAGCTGAGAGCTTTTTATCACCCAGCTCAACAAACATTCAAACTTCATATTCATCACGGAATTTATTTCATCAAAACTTGCACAGACACCCCACAGATCATGATGCTGCACTACGGGCTTCTCTTACAACTTTACTTTCTATTGGCGCAGCTGCTGCGAGAGGACTACCAAATCGTGAGACTAATACACGCAGAAGCATTGTGTCTCGAGATCGGGAATTTAAAGATTCGTTTGATTTGCGCTTTGTTTCAGAGTCCGAACTCATGTCACCGTCACAACCACAATCACCTCACCCGCTTATGAAGTCTACGCAAAATATTCAGCGTCATACTGCCTTTACAGGAAAAAATAAACGTGTAATGGCTTCGATGGATAAAGTAAAGGCAGCTAGAAACAACCAATTAGCTTCGCAGGAAAACAATTTTTCTTCAACTTTTCTGACATGGGCAGTATCAGCAGGCGTTATAGTAATTATCAGTGTGGTTGGGTTTGGTGTCGGCTACGTAATTGGTAGAGAAGTTGGTCGACAAGAGACCTTAGCTGGAATAAATAGTTCAACTCTGGGTAATAGTAGCGCATATGGAAAAGAGGCTATGAGAAGTAGCTCAGGCAGCTTACATCGCTTCAAATGGAATACTGGAGGAGTCTCCCGACATGTTATCACACAATGATTGTGACGGCTAACAAATAAATTTATCGTATAAGAGCTTTGACAAGATATCTAGTGTTCTTTCTTCTTGTTCATCACGAATACATCAAGATAATTTTTGTGTCCTTCTCATAAGGCATTTTCAGGAGTATTAACGCGTTACTATTATCTAGAAATACGTATACCCACCCACTCACATATACTCATATATAGTTAGATAGATATACATACAGATATACATTTATATATCCAACAAGAGCTATCTAGTTACAGTGACTAATTTTCATCTACTGTACTAGAAATATTAGAAGTGACCTATTATCATTTCATTTTTTCATAAAAAAAATGGATTTTTTTCGCCGTGAAATCTAGATAAATTAAAGTGTTTGGTCTTATTTTATTTTATTACAGGAAAAAATTGGTTTCTTCTCTGGAACTAGTAAGAAAAATAGTAATACCCTCAGTACCACAAATCTGATTCCCCCGTTTAAACATCTTGTATCATAGCGCATACCAACCAGTCAGTCCTGTGATTATTTATTCACCAGATATAAAATATATAATATATTCTAATGGAATTTTCATTCCTGGCCTTTCCAAGCCTAGTCACAATGAATTAGCAGTAATCCGGGGAAGACTTTTTATGGCATGGAATAAGGGATTCGAGTTGGGCATGATGGTTGGATCCTTTTTCTTCTTTTTTGTTCAATACCAAATAATATGTAGATAGTTGTATATTAAATGCTATTCTCACTATTCTACCAATCTGAGCGATAAGTAAAAAGATGAATGAGCGTACCTGAGCCGTGCGGACCAATTTTATGATGGGAGACCCAGCTTATAATGTCGTACGTTCAGTAAGAAATAAAAGCCCTCGAATGTAATCAAGTTTTTATGGTAGATTATGGATCAGTTTTCTTTAACAGAGGATGACTATGAGTTTCTGGAAAAAAAAATTATTGCAATACAGTAAAGACAAGATATTTTTGAAGCCTATATAATAGGGTGTTTTCAAATCACCGGCATTAAATTTCCTTTTTAATCTATAAATAAGTCTTTCTCGATAAACCTTTCATTAAGACTATCATCTGAAATCAATGAGTAATGCCAATTAGAAAATAGCTACAATTGATTGTTATCAAGGCTTGAATTGGTGTGTATAAGTTGATGATGAATTTGAATATCAAGATTACTTACCTCATTAAGTATATTACATAATACAAACATTTAAAAAGTTTTCTTTTGACCCTTGAAGTCACCAAACCCTCCGCGGTTGGTACTTCCCCCACGACCACCACGGCCACCTCGTGCACCTCCACGGCCTCGATCGCCAAACCCTCCACGGCCTCGCCCATTTCCACGACCTCGTCCGCTAGAGCCTGAGCCACGACCTCCGCCGCCACCACCTCGATCAGGTCTTGGTGTTGCAAAGTCAAGTCTAACAGGTCGACCATCAATCTCAGCACCAAGCATTGCTTCATAGGCTGTTTTCGCATCATCGATTGATGAAAAAGTGACATAGCCAAACCCTTTTGGGTTACCGCTATCACTGTGAGATGTTAACTCTTAATCCAAAAATTGAGAATCAATTGAGACCTACATATCTGTGGGAAGCCTGACGTTAACGACAGTTCCATGGGCACCAAAAGCTTCTCCAACCATATTCTCATCAGCGCCAAAAGATAAGTTGCCACAGAAAATCGTATCAGATGGCTGATTCGTAGAGTCACCAAACTGTTGAGCTCTACCTTTAGCGCGTTCCTTAAGAGAATTTGTATCACGTGGGGTAGAAAAATCAACATTAGCTTCGCGACCGTCGATTAAAGCACCTTTCTTTGCGTTTAAAGCTGCAGCTGCAGCTTCAGAAGTTGTGAATTCCACGTATCCAAATCCCTTAGATCGACCAGATTCCTTATCTGTGAGGACGCTTGCGCGAGTAATTTCTCCAAATTCTTCAAATTCCCGAAAGAGCCATTCATCATCTACGTTCCAGCTCAAATTACCAACAAAAAGGTTTTTGGACCCCTCATCAGATTCGTTATTCTTCGGCTTCTTAGCGGATGAAGTATCAACAGTTTCAGCTTTACGCTTTTTGCTTTGGATGTCCTTCTTGGAAGTCTTCTTGGATTCATCTTCAGAAGATTCGCTAGAAGAAGAATCAGAGTCGTCGCTCTCATTATTTTTGGCCTTCAAATCTTTACTGTCTGATTCTGAATCATCAGATTCAGAATCCGAGTCGGATTCACTCGAGTCTTTATCTAGAACTTCACTTTTTTCGACTTCTTGCTTCAAGTTTTTTACTTCCACTTTCTTATCATTCTTTTCATCACTAGATTCATCTTCAGAAGAGCTACTTGATGATGTATCTGATTCGTCTTTCTTAAATTCCTTAAGTTTTATGTCTTTTTTGCCTGAGTCAGAGTCATCAGAGTCAGACTCCGAATCAGAATCCGAATCACTCGATTCTTTAGCTGGAGTTTTACTGTTTTCAACTTTGTTTTTCTTAGCCTGAATTTCAATCTTAGAAATTATCTTTTCCTTCTTGGCCACAGATTTAGAGGAATCGCTCGAAGAAGAATCTGAATCGTCACTCTCGGGTTTTTCAACTTTTGGATCTTTGTCACTTGAATCATCTTCGTCTGATTCCGAGTCCGACGCGTCTGAGTCCTCATCACTCGAACTTTTACCTTTCACGTTCTTCTGAAACTTATTAGTTAAAACTTCATAAAAAATGCAATTGAAAATGCTTCAGTTTGACAAACAGTATTTTTGGAAGCATTAAGGGTTGATTTTTTGGTGTCAGCTTTGTTAGAAATTTTCTTGCTTTCATTCTTAATTGCGTTTTTGGTTACATTCTTGCTAGTAGGAAGGGGTTTGACTTCTTTTTTAGGCTCGTCTGACTCCGAGTCCTCATCGCTTGAGTCTTCATCGCTTGAACTCTTAGATTTTGTAATCTTTTGAATTATGTTAGTAAAAATTAATTAAAAAGCTTTAAATGATACATCATTTTAACTTACATTTTTTTTACCATTGAGAATTGGTTTTTTGGCATCAGCTTTATTAGAAATTTTCTTGCTTTCATTCTTGGTTGCATTTTTGATTACATTCTTGCTGGCAGAAGAAGGTTTTACTTCTATCTCAGACTCGTCTGACTCCGAGTCCTCATCGCTTGAGTCTTCATCGCTTGAACTCTTAGATTTTGTAATCTTCTGAGTTATGTTAGTAAAAATTAATTAAAAAGCTTTACATGATGCATCATTTTAACTTACATTTTTTTTACCATTAAGAATTGGTTTTTTGGTATCAGCCTTGTTGGGAGTAGTTTTGCTTTCATTCTTGCTTGCATTTTTGATTACATTCTTACTGGCAGGAAGTTTTACTACTTTCTCAGACTCTTCTGATTCTGAATCGGACGAATCAGAATCTGAGGAATCATTATCGGATGGAGAAGTTTTCGTAGCGACAGGCTTTGGAGGGGGCACAGGTTTCGTTTTCTTGGTAGATTTATCTTTTACCTTACTCGCAATGTTGCTCGCTATATTGCTTGCAATTTTTTTTGATTTAGCTTTTGGTGATTGAGACGCTTTGGTGATAGAGGCATCCTTTACTTTAGAGAGAGGCTTTGAATTGACTTGGCTTATAGATTTAGATCTACTTCGGGACTTGATATCCTTAGTTTTTCCCATTTTCCAGACTTTAAATGATACTGAGAAAAGATGTTTGATGGTTGAAGAAAAAAAACTTGACTTGTATTTTAAGCTTAGCAAGAATTTTTTTCTCCTTCGCTTGTGATTGGTGATTACGCTTAGAGATTTGAATGGTTCTTCCTTGTAAGGCTCCTTACTGATTGGTCAGATTATGTCTAATGGGCAAATTAACGATGGTCTTACTGGGATAAGACCTACAATGAGCTGCGCTAGTATGAAAATTTTTAAGATCCCAGGTAAATCTTCCTTCACCATAGCTTTGCTCTATTTGCTCCTGAAAAAACCTCCACAACATGTCGAATCCTAATGTCACCAGCACGGACTAAAATGAAATAATTTACATAAAACGTAAATTAACTATTTAAATTGGTTTCAATATCACAGTGCCTTCACTTGTTAAATTTAAAATTCTTTCAGGTTTATCGACTTTTTCTAGTTGTAGTTCTCAGTTTATTTTCAGAACTCAGGGGAAATGCTAAACGCTTACCCCTATCATTCTCTTGTACTAGCTACTGCCATGCTTTCCTTCCTGAATTGGTTTTTTGGAAAACATGATATATCAAGAAAAGACACGGCGGAGCGTCTTATGACCAAATAATCCACAATCCTGTATAAAAAATTTCAAAACATCAGCACTAGTTGAGGAATTGGCAAAAATCCAATTAAAATATTTAGTCACTATGAATTCATTCTAGATTACTTTCACTTCTCTGATCAGTCTACAAGCTTTATCTCTCTTCTCTAACCCTTGTATAATATAAAAACATTGTCCTCAACCAGTGTTCTAAACAGCGAGCCAATACCCAAAGAACCCATAATTTCTAAGACTATTGTTTAAGTCTATGATATTGGACTACCAGATACAGATATAACTATCAAAACTAGAGACAAGCTTGTAAAAGCCCTCAAAATTTGGGCTATCTGGAAAGGTTTTTTATATCTCAACAAAGATAAGGGCAGCAATTAGTCGAAAGTCTGTCTGAAATGTGACTTAGGTAGCAAATGTCGTGATTATGGAGAGCAGGGCAAGAGAATGAACACATCAACTCAACTTACAGGTCGCCCGTACAAATTGACGGTTTAACCACGAAAGATTGCTTCTATAATGCATCGAGATAATCTAAAAGTTCTATTAATTGCTTAGGATCTATCAAACTTTCGCGCAAAACAAATTCAAGATATACTAAGAGATTGGACACCTATACAAACATTAATCGATGATCCTGTACTGGTAGTCATATCATACATGACGGAATTGAACGATGAAAATCAACTAATCCATCTTTTTTTTTTCGCATCTCTAGAAGCTATCAAGCTCATATATCTACTATACTGTAGTAGTTTTCAATTCCACTAAAAAGACAAATAAATTTCGTATGCCGCTTCTTCATTCCGTGGAATTATCTGTGGCTTATTAGTCTTTCTTCTGCTTTCTAAGATCTAAGACAACTGACGACTAAAACTAGGCTCTAAGCGCTGTGAAAAATATTTTTGGTAGACTTAAGATCGAGGTCAAAATGACAGAAAGCGATCCTGCCTGGATGAATCCGGTCAACTTGCATTTCTTTAATGCTCAAACCCTTCTCTAGAATTGAAATATCTGGGTAAAAAATATTGCCAAAAAATCGCGGATCATTACAATTAAAAGCCGACTGAGACTTTACCCACTGCAGCTCACCACAGGATTCAGTGGCTGCTACATATTCGGCCTCAGTAGTTGACAAAACTACCTCTCGCTCTAAACGCGATCTCCAACTGACTTGTCCACCTTCTATCCTAATGAGTGATACATGTGTAAAGTTACTTGTTGATGGGTCCCAAGAAAATCCGCTTCTGAGTATGCGTCTAGGATCGGTTTTTTAACTTCCCCAATGAATATGATATCTTTTTCTGGATCTCCTTCTTTATGTTTCAGGATACGACGTGAAGCTTGAATGTGTTCTTCTAAGGATTAATCAGGAATCTCGCAAGTTGGTTAACGGCGTGCGCAATATCAGGGTGAATATTGTTAGCTAGGTATTGTAATCCCCCACCAAACCTAATGAACATGACAGCAAAGAATATTTACGAGCATGTCCTTGGCATCAGAGAAGAGAGCGCTAACACCCCTTGGGAGACCTTAGTACGGGAACTACTGATGACGAAACTAACTACAAGTGCAGACAAATACTGCGATATATTCAAGCAGCATTATCTAGATGGTAACAGTGATGCAGAAACTACGCCAAAATTTAATGATGAGAGCCTCAGTGGAGATCTGGGAAAGTTCGCCGGGATCTCAGTCATATTGGCAGGTTATTTGTTTGTACTTGGAACCGAAGTTATAAGCTGGCTAAATACCTGGCGTCAAACTAAAGTATATGAATCAAACAATAAGTATGTTTTTATTGGACGTAATGATGTCTACAGTAAGACGAGTCGCCAAGAGGCGTGAATTAGTAAGTTTCGCTCAAGTTGGAATTGCACCTTGTGGAAACAAGCGTGGCCGTAACAGATGGGATAATGTTTCAGAGGCCATCTGTAGGATGTGCAAGCACAAAAACCGTTACAAGAACTATTTCAAACAGCATCCTTAATTGCGAAGCAGTTGAAAAAATAAAGGTAGGACAAGGGCCGCATTTGAAGACACTGAGATAGGTTTTGGTAGCGATTCAGATAGTGATTGTAATTGTGTTGGCCTTAGTGCAGTGGCACAGGCTCCGTCATGCAAATTAATCAATCGTTAACTATATGAAACCGGTGCCTCGCATCATTTTATGTGAAAGAAAAGTGACTATCTATTCTTAAAAAAATCGCGCTGACTATTTGAGCTTAATCAAGCCGTGGGCGACTCTTAACTCTCGTACCAGGGGAGTTATCGGATGAAAATTGGAAGTATAACTCTAGAATTGTCATATGTTCTCAACTCTCCAGAATCATCACATGATATAATAACCTCCATACGTCTTAAAGAAGACCATGTTATAATAGCGGCTGATCAAAACGTAATTCTCATACATACTAACGTGCCTGGTTCTTACAAATTTATCGTAAAGCTAATAAGTATTGAAGGTTTTTTGTTAATTCAAGACATATCAGAGAGTGATAAAGACTGCCATTAGCAGTACTTGGGGTTGCAAGAATACCAAATGTATCAAGTGTACAAAGAAGGCATGAGAGGCTCGGTCATACCAGACAAAAAATACTAAAGCAAAACACTCGGAGTTCATTAGAGCTGGTAGAAATTGACCTTTCTGAGCTAGGAATATGCGAAACATATCACTTGAGCAAAACCCAAAGATACGTGTCAAAGGACAAAAGGCCAACACCTGTCGAACCTCTAGATGAAGTGTTCATAGACACAGAAGGTAAACTAAAAGCCGTGATTGATGGGTCACAGTACGCCGTGATTTTAACAGATGCGTAGACCCGTATGAGATAGGTAATCACGACGAAAGGTAAAGATGAGACCGCCAAAAATTTAGTGAATTGGATCGAGTACTAAATCCATCTATATGGTAAACGCATCAGAGCAATATTTAGAGATGGAGGCTCAGAATTCAACAAGATGAAGAGGACCATTTTACTAAACACAATATAAAAACAGATATCTCAGCTCCCTATACCCCCGAGCAAAATAGAGCATCTAAAGCTGCCAGAAAATTTATATCTCATAGAACTCGATCATTATTAATCGATGCTGGGATGCCACCATACTTCTGACTGTGGGCAGTTGAGTACTCCTGCTACATCATTAATAAGCTCAGCTACCTTAGAACCAAGTCGGTACCTCTCATTAATTTTCTAAAAGGCTTAAGACAGCCATATGAGAAAAAGATAAACTTCACTCAGTTGCCTCGGTTTGGTTGTTGAACCTACAAGTAAATAGACCTTAAACCAGGGAAATTCGAGGCTAGAGCTGAATCAAGGTGATTCTTGGGTTTTCAAAAGAATACTAACAAGAGCTTTTTAGCAAACTATCCTCAATACACTCCTAGCAAAGATGGAAATGGGTCGGAAGTTTCACGCCTCATGTGATATTCAACGAAGATGTAATGTCTGGAAGCATGCTAAACTTTATAGACAAGCATAGAACAAATATAGCTACTGGGTCAGTGGTAATATTATATTTTTGCGACAAAGATTGCTCCCCTTCAAATTTAGGAGGGATTTAGCTCATCCGAGGAGATGGAATAATATGATTTTTATTTATCTCATAAGGTTTTTCATACCCACTAGCCTAGTAGTTTGTTACTTTCTGCTCATCTCATGTATTTAGCAAATCACCAAACAAACATTGTATCTTTGTTAAATAAAGCATGAGTTGTGTTATACTCTCAGTCCATTTCATACCTTGCGACGGGGTCCAGTGAGGGTGATAAATGATATAATTTTTGTTGGTGATCTTTTGGAATCCAACAAACCACCCTTTCTCAGCTCTCGCTTCAAACTTACCAGGCTTGGGCAGTATTAATTTGTAAGCACGGCAATCAGAGCGAGGTATGGAGGACAGATAAATTTTTTCATGATGAAATTGATACAAGCCTTGTAGGAAATCGATAATTGGTATTTTCTTTGAGTGAAGTGAGTAGAGACTATTAGTGATAAAACAGGCATGCTCAACTACCGATGGCCAAAAACCTAGTGACATGCGTGCGTCCAAAAGCATAGATCTTGCTCTCCTTAGAATAACCTTATTCGATGCTTCTGCTACTCCATTCTGTTCAGGCATATAGGGTGTCGAAACATCTGTACGATTTCCATGACTATCACAGTATTCTCGCATGCGAGAGAATTTGGATCCTCTATCCCTGAAGACTGTGCAATTACGCTAACCTTATTGATATTGCTGGGTTTCAACCCAGTTGATTAGTAGTTGAGCAAATCTTTTTTGGAGGGGGTGGCTATCGCCCACCTCATTCTAGATTTTGCGTCAGTAAGAATAATTGCGTATTGATGACCATTAAATGTAGTGGCCAACTTTCCTACTGTATCGATAAAAATCTCATCTAAAGCCTCATCTGGTGTTGGCCTCGGCTTTCTTGAGATGAACCTCTTGGCTCTGCTAAGGTGGCGTGTTTCACACGTTGTAAGATCTGATACGTCAACACCTTGCAATCCTGCTGAGTGTTCGACTATTTTGTCAAGAGTTTGTTGTCCCAGATGACCTAGACGCTGGCGCCAACGCTGGGCACTAGTAGCTAGTGGTAGTCTTGCGATACTAGGGGGGAGCCATTTTTCTAGAGGGAGATACTTCTCTGGTTATTTTCAGTAGTTTAATAAAGAGAACACCATCGTTATCTTCAAGTCGTGCTTTTGGTATGTAAGCCTTATCCTTGCTAATTTTGACCAACAATTTGTTTTCTTCTACTGGTAAAATTTCATGCTTCTTTTTAACCGAACTGCTGAAATAATATTGCAGGTAGAATCTAGAGAGTGTAAGGTCTGAGGTAAGTCAAAAGTTAAGTTGCCGATTCTCGCACGAATTTTTCCTTGTTGTGTTAAGACCGAAATTCCAAAGGCTTGATCGAGCCTAAAAGGTTTAGATGGTTTTTTGAAATGGAACAAAATCGTTCACATTTCGAGCAAAATGGTGCAAAGCATCTGCATCGTAGAGGAAAGTATTTTTTTAATTAATTGCTGATGAAACTCTAGCTACCTGTGATAAGTTTAAATCTTCAGAACTTAAGCCACTTTCTTCTCTATTCTCATTGTCTATAGCTGTTGGGTTATCTGTTGTAATCACAGTGTGAGAGTAATTAATCAAGTTAAGTAGTAACCTACAATTATTATATACCCATATTTAGATCGTATTTTAACTTTGATTATGATACCCCTGCATACTTATTGGACAGGACAGTACATGTCCCGATGTCTCTCAGAACTAGCACTTCTCCTGATAAATTCTCAGTAGACTCAGAAGATTTTGGGTAAATCAAAATTACAAAGTTAGTTAATTTGGGTTACATACGAGTTTTTGATAATTTCGGGACTTTAATATCCACTTTACCGATAATAGAAAATATCGTCTTAACTAATATCGTTTTAACTGGGATTTAGACTGCACCAATGTTATGCTCACAAGATGGCCCTGGTCACACAGACTTACCAGAATAGGAAATCTACATGTGGTCGCGTTTGAGTCATATATATTCCAAAAATTAACCAAACCATAGTAATACAATGGCTCCCACCCCAGAATCTGCTGCCTTTTTAGCCAAGAAGCCTGTCGTCCCTCCTACATTTGATGGAGTCGATTATGATGATACCAAGAGATTGAAGCAGGCACAGGATGCGATTATCCGCGAACAATGGGTACGAACTATGATGGCAAGATTGGTCCGAGAAGAACTAGGAAAATGCTATTTTCGAGAGGGAGTCAATCATTTAGAAAAGTGTGGAGCTTTACGGGGTGAGTTGAAGTTTGAAGGACACTAGAAAATATTATCGACTTTACATTTGGCCCTCTCCATTGGAGATATTGAAGAATTAAAAAAGACGTGAAAAATGGCCTTAAATTTTATTTGACTGAATATTTTTTTAGGATATTAGCTATTCCCTTGCTAACTTTTTTGCTATATCCCCAGAACGATATCTAGAGCTTTTGAAAGATGCTAAAATTAAGGGATATCTTTTCAATCAACGAAACTATATTACGAAAGACGATGCAAAGGAATGATCCAGGTTTGAGGATAGTCCAAGTCAGAGGTTGAAGGTCGATTTGTTGGTAGTAACACGTTATCCCCCTTGTGTGAAATTTTTTATCAATGGAATTAGGGTTACCTCCAATTAGATATTTTAAAATAAGTCTTACTTGTTTTTCATACATGTTTAAGGTATGAGTAAAGGTGGGCGAGAAAGAATATCACGCATAGGTTCATCAGCTTCAATCGCGTTAGGAAGGTTTTTGGGCCTTATCACACGATCTTCAATTTATCCATGATAATTAGATCCGGTCCCCGTATATCCCTGTAAAAGAATTGTTTGCAGCAAAATATAGTGAAAATCAAGTCAAAGTTAACAATGACTTATACATATCACTTCTTGAAAAGGCCAATTGTAAATTTGAGCCATCTTGCGAAATTGAAGTTCCGAACCACATTAAACACCAAACTCAATCCCAGTCCCGTAATCTATGTATTCTCAACCACCGCTTTTTCCTTTCAACCTTCAGATGGAACCACTGTGGAAAAACAAAGTTGGTTAACAGGAGCAGAACATCACGATCTCAACCTTCCGGAATCTATTAGTCCAGCTGGTACCGTTCTTCGAGGGTTAAATTATGTGAAGGGACGTGATGATCCAATCTCTTTGAAAGAAGAAGAGTATCCACCCTGGTTATGGGGGTTATTGGACAAAAAGAATACCGATAGTTCTAGCTCTAATGACGAATCTGATCTATTTTGTATGAAATTATACATTTAATCATAGTTTATCTCTTTTGTTCTTAGATTACTTCTGTACTAACTACTTCTTGTGCCACAGCCAAATCCAAAAAACTTAGACGGAAAGCGGCGAAAAAACAGAGGAAGCTAGAGGCACTTAAAGAGGCCTCTGGAAAATTTGAGGAAGTTAAAGTGCCATTGACACAACAATCGATTGATTTGCCATCAAATGAAGAGGGGACCTTAATTGGAGCCACAAATGCTGAAGAGGCCCGAAGAGAACTCAGAATAGCAATGAGAAGCGAACGAAAAAAAAAAATTAAGGAAAAAAATTACTTAAGAAGTGTTTAATAAAAAAATGTCTGGATTTCATTATCGTTAATCCACTGTTTTTGGGTTCAAGGAATTTAAAGGAATAGAATATCTCTATCATATGAAATTGATCTCTCTTCTTCTCTTCCTACTTTACATTATTCTACAGCACTAAAAGAACTACGATAATCCATTTTCAGTCCTCGCCGTCACCGATAGCAGATTTCTTTAACTGTAATTCTGCTCTTAACTTCCTTGCTCCTTCCTCTAACCGTTTCCTTAATATTGGGTTTGATTGTGTTGCTTGAGCAGCAACGTTGGCAGTAATCCGATCTTCCAAGTCTGCAATATCATCTCTGACTGCAGCTTCCCGTATCTGCCTTTCATGCTCGGCATCATTCACCTTCTCTGCCTCACCTGCGACATGTTCCTCTCTATCATCACTATCAATCGATTCATCACCGCTGTCCTCTTCCTCCACTATAGAATCCTGATTTTGTTCTGTAACTATGTTATTTGATGGAGTACTTATATCGTATTCTTCATCCATAGCAGCCTCTAATTCTGCTTCCAAGGCTAAATCAGCATCACCATCAGGGGCTTCAAATTTGGACTGATCATTTGACATATGATTATAGTATTCATTTTTGGCAATATGGTCTTCCGGGTATTCTTCACCAAAATATTCATCAAAATCTCCACATGGAGGGCTGCTTCTTTGACTGGGTGCCTCACTGGCTCTTGTATATTCAGTCTCTGGGTCGACAATTTCATATGATGTGTAGATTGCTTTTTCATCTTCTTTTAGAAGCTTCTCGACTGCATCTTCCATAGCTTCAATCTGAGTCTTGTGTAGTCTCTTCCTAAAGCGACGCCTTCTAGCATATTGCATTGGTGGTGTAAGACCATGGGAGTATTGGTGCGTCACTGGATCAACTGTTGTCGGTAGTTTAATAGACAATGCTTCGGCTTCCGTCTTTATAGGAGAAAATACTAGGAGCATCTGTGAAATATCTGCACTCTTCCACCACCCTCTCCTGTCCCAACTTTTCATTGCTTCCAGTATACATGGAAGATCAACTAATGTGGCTGCATACATCTGACCACGAACTGTGAAAATTGCTCGCCTCCCATCAGGGTCTAAAAACTTTAAACTAATATCTCTCGTCACTCCTATTTTTTTTTCGTTGATAATTTGTCTAATGTAATTACACTGATCAGTTGCCTCCAGAATTCGAATAATAAATTGTTCCTCAATGGCGGGATCCTCCTCCCGATCACTAGCTTCCGAGTCATATCCCTCTCCCGGATTTCGTTTTGGGGGCTTTCCTTTTTGCTTGAAAACTACAGCAGGTGTAACTATGCTTTTAGATGAAATAGACGTACTCCGATTTCCAACTTGTATTTTAACACGTTTGGGGGCAGGAGCCCGTATTTTTGTAGTAGTTTTCCCATCCGATTCGCTATCGTCTTTAATCCGCTTACGACTTTCGATTATCTTAGCACTAGGTTTTGGGGCTCTTCCAGCTTTTGTTTTCTTTGAAGTCGGATGCTCATTCGAAGTTGGTGTCGAGGAGCTTCTAATCTTAATCCGCGTCCCAGGGGTGGTTGGTGTTGAGGTAGGAGAAGTACTCTGCGTATTTAAACCGCTGTTAAACTTTAACTTGAGACTGATACACTCATAATTATTATCGGGAAAGACTTAATGATTCGAATTGAGATTTTTCCACTATGAATTTGTTATATGATCTGTACAGGATATGACGTTGGATGTTGGATTTGATTAGTAAGTCAGGCATAATTTTTCTCACCTGCCTACCGTTGACAATGTTTATCAGTAACATGTGTCGATAAATCAAGTATGAGTAAATGAGACTTAATTAGGAGCAAAATCTCGATTTTGGAGCTTTTATATTATGTCAAGCCGAAACGATTTAATCTTGTGTGATATTCAGCAAGACCAGTCGTTATGAACAACCCCCAAGAACTTCACCATTCTCTCCTACGGCCGTGCGTGCTCCAAATTCTTCGAGCAACAGGTTATCATTCTACGCGACCATCAGTCCTTGACGCTGTCACGGATCTTACGGCTAGATATCTAACTCTTCTTGCACAGTCAACTGTGACACATGCATCTCTAAATCACTCTGATCCAGAATTAGCATTAGAAATTTCTATTCAGGATGTTAGAATGGCATTGCAGGACTGTGGAGCTTTGGGGCCAGAGATGATGCTAGAGGAACAGGAATCTAGGAAAATTGAAGATACAAGAGGTATTGATGGATTTATTGCTTGGGCTATGGGTCCAAAGGCGCAGGATATTCGCAGAATTGCCCTAGATGGCAGTGATGAAGCGAAAGAAGATTACTTGACTGGTGTGTGATTAAGTTTTCACATTGACTAATACTAATTGTGGGAAGTATTAAAAAAAAAGTACAGTTCGACGGGCGATGAAGAATCGAGATATATTGGGACAGTTCTAGGCAGGGACGCAGAGCCACGCTCTGTAAAGATAGAAGGTAGTGAAATTACCAACCTTAGGGAATGGAGGGAAGCGATGCGAAAGTCTGCAACATATACAGCTTTTGATGATGAGTCTGGACGGCAATCATCAGTACTTAGCTCGCTAAGTGATGGTTCCATTGAAAGTATGGAATTATAATCGAATCAAATTAACGGCGACAAATGTATGACAGTTTAACAGAATTAAATCTCCTGTTATTTTGACTCAGATTCATCGTGTATTAATGATTCGGCTAATACTATGTTTTGATTTTTGCTCGTGGCATCAACTCAATAATCTGTCCTCATTATCTTCGGGGTTGATAATTCTAGCTACTACTTACTAAAGCTCCTTCGAAATTCGGATGCTAGAAGTATATTTAAAATTGAGCCAATATATTATTTCTTTCGTTTTTTTACGTTTTAAGAAATTACTATCCCCAGGACATAGGACATGGTTTCGTTGAATTACTAAACTTCTGCAATTGACGACAACATTTACCAAAGATTAATTTCTTTCGACACCACATTACTCATATTTGCTCTTTATCATTTCTTTGAGGGTGAGAATTTTTAGATGAAAAGTGTGGATCGCTGAATTTCGTGTCAAGCTGGAGATTTTTGAAAATTCAGGCACTTGAAAGTTACTAGATGTATATGTAACTCTATGTTGGGTAGAGAATCATCTTCAAATTTTACAAAAGTTATATTTAATTCCTCGTCAAACTATGATACAGTCAAGGCAATCCTCAAGAATATAGCTGATCACATATATTTATCATAAGGAATACAGCGACTATATGTTTGCACTCGGTTAGGCTCAACTTTATCAACTTTTAAACCATGACGCACCTGAGTATACAATTCAAACAAAGACTGTAATACTAGTTAAGGTGCATAATTACCGATAGCTTAATCAAGGCTTTAAAAATAGGAGAATTGGAATCAAAAAGACAAATTCTTTTTAAAGTTCTTTTTCGCCATTTTTTGTTGTCTTTTTTTGATATTGACTTTAGTTAAACTCAAGAACCTACTTCTAATTTATTACTTCAGAATACCTACTTTTCCACGATATCTTGGGCACGTTGCTCTCTCTCTCTAAACGGCTGCTTTTCATCTAAAAAAAAGAAATTTACCTTGAAGAATACCTGAAGAAACTTTATACTCTTTCAACACTAAATTTGTCGAGTTTAAAGGCTTCTAGATATAAAATTATTCTCGTCCTATCTTAGCAAATCGGGCGATCAAAGACTTCTATACAACTTTAATATACAAGGAGAATTCTCTCGCTCATTGTGCATATATAAAAAAGGCCTATTTATCATCAAGATAAAAGCTATAGAGACATTTGATATTGTCTTTTCTACTTTCAACCATCATTCAAAAGGCTAAACCATAGGTCAAAAAGCTTAAATATAATGATAGCATCTATTATCAGCCCAAGATCAGTCCCATATCAAATAAATTATCGACCTAGTAGCCCTCAAGAACCCCTAAGTTCATAAACGTATGCATGAGATAGCGATAACTTCCCTCTTAATAAATGAAAGGAAATAAGATCACATTAGGCAAGAAGTGGCAAATTTAGTTCCTCGACCATAATCCCTCGATTCGAGAATTGACTGCTGCTGCTTTCAAGAGTTTCCCAAATAAACTAATCTCCAATTAAGCTATTGAAATTTTCTGTCAACTTTTTGCCGAAGGCTAGCAAAATAATTCGTTGATTTGTTTCTTAATTTACTTATTAGCAGCTTTAAAATAACGTACATACATCTTATAATTTAGAGCTACAGCGTAAAAACAAGCTCCCAGGCAATTATTGGTTCAAACTCAAGATTTTGAAAAATTCAAGATCTGAAGAGAGACCGTAACATGGCTGTTGCAATCGCGTTGGGCTTGATTAAGAAAGCCCCTGGTACAATAACGGGCGTGTGAGTATAGACTCCAATTCTAAGCCCTGGCATAATACATATTTTTCCGCATTACAAGAGGTTTTGATTCTTCTACATATAATCAATTCTTCTATAATCATTTTTTTCTTTGGATCGGGTTTTTTTTTTTAAGTTGTTGTACATCCGCGGATAATATCGCATGTCATAAGAGCGCTGGGGTGGCATCTATTATCCACCCAACTTGAGAAAAGAGATGAGTTTTCATCACGGTGAATTTAAGACATGATGATATCCCTCCCAGATTGGATGTTCACTGTAAGGGGTAGACTGTTGATTGATTATTTGTTGAAAATGATGAAGCATAAATAGCGTGTATATAATCACTGGTTGTCACTACGACAGCTTTTCTTACCTTCTACTTGCTTCATGCAAGTCCGTATACAGAAAAAACAAACTCTTCACAATATGAAATCTAAAAGCGGCCCCAGCCCGCCTCATCTTAAACCTCATCATCTTTTTTTTTCAGGGATAAAAAGCATGACAGTAGTATCGAGATACGAAACACGAGCTAGTCGATTTGAAAAACAAAAAGTATGTGTAAATCATCTCTATCATATATCTATAATATTTCTCAAAGACGGTTAAGCAGTTTAGCGTGAAATATCCCTGCTATAATCAAATTTCCCCATCCATTCCCTAAACTCAACTTCAATCGACACGGGTGTTTTAGAAGTATAAAGGACATTGATAGTAGCATATATCTGATCTCCATGCAAACTAGGCTACCTAAAATTTCCTCATTTCTTTTTTCGCCAATATAAAAAAAGTCCGAAATTCAAAACTCTTTGTCCGAAATGGGGGTGGCAGCGGACGCTAAATATTGACGTGAAATATTAAGGTTTGAGCCGTCCCCCCTAACCCCAACACTTCAAGTGTTTCCGATTGTTATGTTCCCACAAAAAAGAAGTTTGCTATTGTAGGCTTAAAAAGCCATTTGCAGCATTCTCAATGTGTTCGATAGAAATAGATGATTTTGTTTCCTTCCACGGTCTTAATAGAAACATTTGATAAACACTTGTTCCTCTTCTTTTGAGCATGGCTAAAAATATGTTTTTCTTAATTCGGATATGCAAACACTGTCGTATCCAAATCCTCGGGTTGTTCATATTGTACTTACCTCTAATTGTTTAGTATCTTTCTCGTACTATGAACATGAGAAATCGAATAGAGCTGGATTTAATAAGCGGAAATATGTAATAGATATCAGATTACTTACTTGATACAGAGTCGTTGATTGATTAACCCTCCTTAACATAGACAGACCGACAAACATTTTCTAAAGTTGACTTCACATGTATTATACTCAGAGAGAGACTAGACTTTGCTGATTCAACTGCTCCCAAAAAAAGCATTTTTGAATTCTGTAAAGAATTTGAGGTTTCGTTACCGTTTATCAATATCTATCCGTAGGTTTTATATTACCTTTCTGTTGGTGTTGAAAATATGATAAGTTGCAGGTAAGCAAGGATATAGGATATGGAAGAATTTTTGAGGGATCAAAAAGCAAGAGCAACACTCAACACTCGCGAAGGAGCTAGTACGCCGTCCTTGTGGGTTGTTTCATATTTGCTTAGTCATGCAAACTAAAAACTCAGCCACATCCACACTAACCTTGATATCAAAAATCAATTTCATTGTCATCTGCATTAACTGAGATGATACTTTCTCAATTACTATTGCCAAAGATGAGCCTCTATATTTTCTATTTGAATTTATTACGAATATTCCAAAAATAAGTTATTGAAAGTTATCAGATTGTATAAACAAACAATAACTCATACAGCATGATTTACCACCCAATGATTCATTTTACTGAGTGAAAT
Organism: Erysiphe pulchra; assembly: GCA_002918395.1. Taxonomy (NCBI): domain Eukaryota; kingdom Fungi; phylum Ascomycota; class Leotiomycetes; order Helotiales; family Erysiphaceae; genus Erysiphe; species Erysiphe pulchra. The sequence continues at coordinate 9,623 of PEDP01000273.1, read as the reverse complement.
AATTTTCCCTATCATCATTACTTTAATTAGGATAAAAGCCACGACACTTAAGGTTAAGTAAAGCTACTCGGAATCTAATGACTCTATTACAGCTATATCATCCTAACAAGTACGCGGCGCATCAAAACCAGCCCCCCCGCAGTTGCTATACTTTCGTCCAGAGGGTTTGCCCTCATATTACCTTCACCACTTGGAGTACCTAGCGTCTTCTTTTTAACCAAAACTTCATGCACATCCTTAACAATGAAAGCCTTTTCTTAACGGACCCAATACATTTAAGCCCTATGGTGTTTACTTAGGGCTCCATTAGCTGCTTGAAGGATGTGTACATTGTTTCTTCTTGATTTTTGAATGAGATTCCAACGTCTTAGATTGATACAAGGTCGTTTATGTAATTAATCACAACCAATCTATTCAAAACAAGGTATTGGTGTCCTGATACACAGTGATTGATTGGTATATTGAAATAACGACCGAGAATAAATAATGATGGTAAACCCTTCTGATACCCCCATTTCCAACATGTACCTCCTGTAAAATCTAATTTAGATTTAGCTGAATCGAGGACAGGTTAAGCTAGAGAGCATGGGTTAGGGTAATAGCCAGCGAGAAGATTAGTTTGAGTTTGTCGATAGAAATATCTTCTTTCCGACAAATAAATACTTTTGTGGTTAGCAAAGGAGCCTATTAGTCATCGAATTATAGATAAAACTGTTCTGTATTTAGTACATATGCTTTGAAAGAGTCCCTACTTTGTTCAGCAGTCATTCTAATGCACACTCTGAATTCCAGACGTGAATGGTTTGTTTCGATCACCATAAATTATTCATCGTGAGCGCGCTAGCAAAATTTTCGCATGGTGCAAATCAAGAGACTATATCAGATTATTGGCCTACTTGTACGTGAATTAGTACAGTTCTGGGCAATGGGCATTGTGGGCTCGCTCGAATTGTCCAGGAGAAATATCTCTCCTGAAAACAAAAATGAGTGTTGAATAACACTAGCCTAGATCGAAGCAAAGCTTTCTCCATCGCTTTGACAGACTCTGAATTGATATAGTTGTTTGGGTTCTATTCAACTGGTCAATTCCAAAGGGCCTTGACAAGATGGAAATATATCAAGATTGTAACCATTGAAGGATAGTAGGATAGTTCTTAAATAGCGGAAGAGATTCAAGCAGCAATGGAAGATTCGAGTCAGAATATAGATGTCGAGAGTATATGACACTTTCATGCTGACTCGTCTTTTTGAGAAGATTTATTCTCTGTAGACTCTTTATATTGTTGTGATTGGTCCGGATCCTATTCTAAGGTGATCAAGTTATGCAAGTTATGATTGGACGGAATATTATTCGATGTATAGAGGCAGTTATGCAACTTCTAATGCACGCTGTGAGCAGTCGGGATACTACCCTTGACACAGTATTGTTTAGCTTGAGTCCAAACCATAGTATCCTAATCTTATCTAATCTAATCTAGTTGTAATATGTAATATGTAATAGATAATCATAGGATAGGATAGAGCATGTGTGCTGGGTATGTTGGAGACATATTGTCGTCGACTAGGGTAAGATGAGTGTATAAATAGTTTTCTCGACGCACTAAAGAGAGTACTGAATTAGAGATAATTAACTCTTCTGAAGGTATTTATCTCTATGATAGCTTAATACAAATTCTTCATATCTGACATTTTATTCACCCTAGCATTAATACTACAAAGGTAGTTTTATGCCCTAAGTAAGCTCATAATCTTAACAAATATTGCTGTAAAAATTTTCAAAATCCTTATGACTCCTTTCGCACTGTTCGTCGTCAGCGATACAGTCTGTTCTGGGTTCAATTACATTTGATTCTTTGCTCAGAGTTTCAACTAGAGTTTTTTACTAAATTCCCTATAAATATTGAAGAAGAAATAAACGAAGATACCACCTCTGAATCTGAAAGTGGGGAGGAACATAAAAATGCTCTAGAAGAAGATTGACTTGTCGAGATGAACGATGAGCCATAAATGTTAGGCGATGTTCCAGAATTTGTTGCAGAGATGAGTCTTGTACAAGATCATTTCAAAGAACAGTATTCAATCGGTAATATTAACTTCGCTGAAAGTTTGATAAAACAAAACGCTAGCATCTTGACTCTAGTAGAAGGGATTGAGCAGTGTAGAAAATGGTATACCAGGGCCCCGTCTTAGGTAAATCATAGAAAACCCTAACAAAGTATAATCTCAATAAATTTTAGCACTAAAAGTTAGGTCTTCAGTTTATGGAGTTGATTTTAGCCGGTTATTACTTTTTTAACTTAATCTATTTTGTAAAATTTGAGAGGAATTATCTGAACAATGTCTCGAAACTATAGTTGACGAACTTAAATTTCCGTATCTCAACATGATACATACTAATTTTGAATGATGTATATAATTTCAAAATTTGTTTGAAAAGTTTGAGTTAAATTGTTGCAATCGAACCTTTCGGATCTTCAATTTACTTCAAGTCATGTTAGTTATGTGATAGATTTTCTTTTTAAAAGACCGCGTGGTTTTTTTCGCGACCGCATTTTCGCATGATGTGTACGTTGAATAAACAATGATAATTTCACAGTTTTTTTATCCATTAAGGAAATTAATCAGAAGCGTTTATCATGTTCTTCTGAAGTAATATAGAAAATAATCCAGAATAGATGAAAGTATAGATGTGAACTGAGCCACATGAAGTTTGCGTCTGGTATTTATTTACTTGCTGCTTCAAATGGAATATGAATATCCCCACGGCAACGATACACTACATTCTTTTAGATTTCTTTTTCTTCCAGGTTCCACTATCCCATAAACGTTATTTGATACCTGCCCTTGTTAGTTTTTTTTCCCTAATGAAATATAGAATTGCGAAGGTCTGCATTTATCATCTTTCTTAATGACGTTCACGACTTTTATGAGACACCAAATTTCGAAGATGTAAAACAAAAGAAAAAAAAAGTCGGTGTCGGACTTTTTCTTAACATTGCTCGGTCTTGTTCGCAGAGATTTTTGGTCATTGCTTCAGTAACTTTAAAATTAACATCTGTAGTAGAAAAAGCATTTATTTCATAAATACTACCTTCATCGCTCACGCAGATCATTTTTTTCCTTTCCCTAATCGGTCTTGGGGGTCCATGTGCAGAACAATAACTTAGCAGTTCGGGCCATGTCGGCCCGTTACTCAGCCTTAGCGGCTGTTTTAATAGCGCGTTAGCCGTTACCCAGCATGAGTGAGCGTAAGTATTTAGCGCGCTAGTAACAATGCTTGGACGATTAGACAATTGTTGATTTGATCTTAGCGTTATGTCCAATCAAGCTGTTTTTTGTTTCTGTGGCAACTAAGCCCCAACCAACTAAGTCCACATGGCCACCGCCTAGTGCGAGTGAGTGAGTGAGTGAGTGAGTCCACCATCCCCTTTTGGATATGCGGCCGCACCCGTGCCAAATATTTTCTGCAGCTCACATTTAATCTACTAATTAGCGTCTTTACAATTATCATAATCACTCTGGCAACGAAAAAGGCTATGTCTCTGTTTATGAAAAGCACAGCTCAAGAGCAATTCATATCTAGAGTCAGGAATGTCAGAAAAGACACAAGATTTCTCGTTATCTTGAGAAGGGATGCTGAAACGAACCTGAAATTAATCCTTTCGATTGAGGGAAATCCCTAGCATCCCGAACAAAGTATTTTTAATGACTATTGAAGCTCTCAAAAAAACACAAAAATTTCCAATTATTGCTGACTTACTCCTGTTCAGGACTTTAAAGATTGTTCCCTCTATTGATAGTGAGGAACTTAAACTAACTTTCAAGCTATTTCATCGAATACGTCCAATATCAATATCCTCTTCATTTGATCATTTACGTAAGAAGAAGCTTAACTTTTATTGCCGTTTCAAATTAACCATAAAAATAGTGGAATATTTGAAAAGTAAATTATATTGATGTGATTTAAAGAGTGAATCTAAAGACATAGCCGTCATTCATAAGCGTTTAGAGATGCTGCCCTTTTTGCCTTTGGGTATGGCATAGAACATCTTCCAATCTCAATTTCCTTTATTAACCTCTCATTTGAGCTTCAATCAAAAGGCCTCTAGAAAAGAAGCTCCCTGTTATAAACTAATCTGGCTTATAACTTCTTCATAACGTATGAGCTAGACGTAGACAAATTACAATAACTATTTTCTTTCACTATTAAAGTAATGATTCCTAGATCATTAAAGTTACTTAATTTATTAATATTAAAAATCCGATAGGTCAAAGAACACATAAGACTTGTGAAGAGATATTTAAAATTCCTAGTCCCCCCTCTAATAATTCATACTTTTTAATTAATTTCATCCATAAATGAGAATGTAAACAGTTATGACTTTTTTGTAATTGTTAAGATAGTCCACATGCTATTCCTTGCAAAAAATTTTGAGATTTGACATCTTGTCACTTTCCAACAACTTTGCCTCAAAGCACAATATCTCCCAGTGTACAGCTGTGTTAATGCTGTGCCCAGTCAAATCTGTGGGTGTGAATTGGGATCCCAAAGGGATGAATCAACACCTCTCTACCTGGCTTTATAATCAAAATGGCCCGCCTAGGAACAACATGTAGAACTTAACGTCTTGGAGTTGCACCTTAATACTAAACAATTATCTGAATGACAGAAGCCTCCTTTAGTCGCGATGTGTGAAGCTGAACCGAGGGTAGCGAGCGCTCTTTAGGAGGAACCTGATTCTACTTTTCACAATCGCTTTTACCAAATGACAGAGCTAAAATTGTAAATTGCTAGCTGATAACTAGACCGCAAGAACATAAATATCCATCCACTGTTTCAAAATTTTGAGATTATTCACCAACACAAGGGCGGTGCCCACCCTCGCCACGGGTAGGGTTTGTTTGGATGTGATGGGGGATCGTGATTGCCTAAAACCACGGTAAAAAACGCGGGAATGTCATACCTGGTGTCTGCTTGCCAATCAAAATGATCCATGGGAATGGAAAGTCGGCCAGTAGTTATGCGCCGATATTAAGTCCTTGTTTATCGTGAAATATCTATTGGCCATATATCCCTGTCTAACGTGTCTGCTTGGCCCAGGGTTGTTAGCGTCGCGCAACAAGATCAGCCATGTTGTGGAGGAGATGATGAGTCACAGAGCAACGGCAAGGATGAGTAGGAAAAAAAAAAAAAAAAAAAAAAAAAGAAAAAAAGGTCTGAAGATTAATCCTTGTATTCCTAGGCCCCCGAGCTCAACTCAAATTCAGACCTTCACTTCCGTTCGGACTTCGGCCTTAAATGTGCCGTGCGGTTCTGCATATTGTAAACCAGAGTCTTTGCTTGTGCCATATTCCCTTGACTGAGAAATAGCTAGCTGATGATATTTCTTCTGTCCTGATGTCTTGGGCTGATCGGAGTCCGTGCCCTGCTCCGACATAAAGCTCATCTGCTTGCTGCTATTTTTCTACACAGTGAGGGAAAGAGAGAGAAAGTGGGTGAAAAGTTAGTATCTAACTGTTTATGGATCGGTAAAGAAAGTAAATCTACAGTTAAAGTGAAAGTGTTTGCCGCACAATGCCTACGAATACTGAGCAAAGCACTGGTGAAAATCGAGGAGAGTCTGCAGAGAAGGATCGCTCAAATCCAGGAAGAGAAACCGCTGACTACGAACTCCCTCAGTCTCTAACTAAAGAAGCTGGGCCTTTACGAAATATTGGTGACAAAGAAATAAAAGAGAATCTTATTTCAGAAAACATGTCTGTAACAGATATTAGAGGCAGTGACAACGAAAAGGGATCTACTGATATTCCAGATCAAACGATTTGGAAAACTAAGGGTTGGAAATGGGTAGCATTTAATTTTTCAATCCTTTCATGTGCCTTTTTATTTGCTCTGGATAACACCATTGTCGCAAATATTCAACCAGTCATTGTTCTAGAGTTTAACAGTGTATCAAAGATTACCTGGATGAGTACCGCGCTACTTTTGACCGCAGCCTCAACTAATCTTATTTGGGGTAAGATCTTTGCTCAATTGGAAGCAAAATGGACATATATTTTTTGTGTCGCAATGTTTGAATTGGGCTCTGGTATATGTGGAGTTGCACAAAATATGAACACTATGATTATTGGTCGTGCTATTTGTGGACTCGGTGGGTCAGGAATGTATGTTGGAGCTTTAACTCTAATAGCGGCGAACACAACTATCAAGGAAAGGCCTCTTTACATCAGTTTCACGGGTTTAGTGTGGGGGATAGGTACGGTTCTAGGGCCAATTGTTGGGGGCGCCTTCTCCGTCAGCGCTGGTGGCTGGCGTTGGTCTTTCTACATAAATTTGATCATTGGACTAGCATGCGCTCCCATCTATGTCTTCCTTATTCCTAAGTGGCATCCTCGTCCTGGAGTTAGTTTTTCAGAGCGAGTACGGGAAATGGATTACGTGGGTGCAGTTTTAACTATAGGTGCATTATTCTCAGGAGTCATGCCAATTTCATTTGGTGGGGTTGAATATGCATGGTCGTCGCCTGAAATCATCTCCATGTTTGTTTGCTCTGGTGTCTTATTCATTATTCTTGGAATACAACAGGTTTATACCATATTCACGACTAAAGAAAATCGCGTAATTCCACTTGAATTTTTCCAGTCGCGCTCCATGCTTATTTTATTTGGATGTACTGCTGCTGGTGGCGGTGTTGCCTTTCTTGCGATTTATATGATACCCATATTCTTTCAATTTACACGCAGTGATACAGCACTCGAATCAGGAGTTCGTCTTCTTCCTTACATCTTTCTCCTTGTCTTCGGCGTCAGTCTAAATGGGGGCATATTATCTGTCTATGGGCTATACATGCCTTGGTTTGTTGTGGGTAGTATCTTTACTATCATCGGTGGCGCTTTGATGTATACGGTTGAGAGTACGACAGCCACCGCTGTTGTTTATGGCTATTCTATTATACTAGGGTGGGGGCTCGGCCTATTTGCTCAATGTGGATTTGCAGTTGCCCAGGCTTTGGTCGAACCCAGTGTTGTCCCACTCGCTGTAGGCTTCATGTCTTGTGCACAATTAACTGGTATTACTATTACTCTTTCCGGTGCTAATAGCATATTTTTGAACCGAGCCAAATCTTCAATAGTTGCTCTATTGCCAGGTGTACCCCAAGAATTGATTAGCTCTGCTATTGCAGGAGCCGGCAGTAGATTTGTGAAAAATTTAGATGGCGAGCTTCGAGAAAAAGTGCTAGCAGCAGTTGTACGAGCCAACTCTGATGCATATTTACTCGCTATTATTTTAGGGTCTATTTGCTTAATTTTGAGCTTATTTTTGAAAAGGGAGAAACTTTTCTTGCCTGCAATGTAGAAAATGAGATTTTTTATAAGGAAATGTATCTCTTTATCACGAATTTCTATAATGGTAATGGTCATAGGCTTTATGATGTGTGCTTGTGAATATATATTTATATGTATAAATATATAAATATGACAATTTTTTTGTTTCTGTGTATAGATATTGATGAATTTATGGGCTGAATTAGAATAAAAAATTTTACTCTCAATAACCAAAGTACAGATTAATTAAAAGAAGAAAGGAAATTCTTTCATTCATCCGTTCTTATGGTTAAAATAACATTCCAGTCCAAACGATTCTCTATCTTTATTTATAATTATCTGTTCTTTTCTTCCTTAATTCTATCCTTAATGAATTTTCTGAATTTTTTCTAAATTTCTGGTTACTTATTAAGATCTAGTTTACCGAATGAACTTTGCTCGGATGTGGTTAAGATTTTAACATCTGTAAGGATAATGTGCGCAATTACCCCCATATGGAATAATAGCGGCCGCTATTACTCGCTTTATCAGCATAAATTAGCGGCAAAATTAGCAAAAATTCGTGCAAATATATTCTTGCGCCCCGGCCCGGGAGCTACTAATCCTGAAGGCGGCGTAGATCACTTTTCATTCTTGACTAGAAACTTTATCAATAAATATGTGCTTCTTGCCGAGATTTCAACTTCATCATAAGGACTGGCACCCATCTTATTCAGGATCACCTTCTCCACGAGCAGAAGATCTTATTGTACTATTCACAATTCCAAGTATTCTAAACACCTTTCACCTTCCACCAGCCCTCAAACCTCGATTTGAGACGATTGATGAATTTCATTTCGTAACTTACTTATAATGTAGATAGATACATGATTTGAACATTCCTATTCAAAAATCAGCTGTGCAAATCGAAAATACATCCGAAGATCTCACAAGAATTGAGCAAATGTCATTCTCGGGCTCAGCTTTAAAGTCTTTATCACATAATAAAGGGTAACCTTGGTGAGACCAAACTTGCAGGAAGGCCAAAAGATAATCTCGAGACGTCGCTCGTTTTAGTATCCCTAGCTCAGCTGAAAGAAAGGCCCATAGAAAAGTAGGCAAAAAACACTAAATTAAATTTATTTTGGAAAAAATCTCAAAGGAGAAAGTAGTGCAAAGGGTGCAAAGGATGCTTGTGAAATCTTCGAATGGCACAAGAGCAAAAGAAAATTTCGTACTCCGCCTCTAGTAGATCCACTTCACCCTAAAAATGAATCGGCTCAGACGCGAGACGGAAACTAAATTTTTTTAATGAGAAATCTACTTTTTAATAAAACAGAAACACAAGAGATATCCCAGCATATACCTTCTGTCAACATTTGCTCGCTTCTATTTCCAAAAATCACCGAAGTAGAAATAGCAGATGCTATTCTCGAGACTGGATCCACAACACCAGGTAAATATGGAATATCTACAGCTATACTACGTTTCGCATGGCCTTTAATTTCCGCTACTGATTTTAATCTCTTTCAGGCCTGGCTCGTAGTTGGCTAATACCCTAAAAATTTCCGTACTGCAATTTTAACTAATATTGAAAAACCAAATAAAGCGGATGGATCGCCTACTAGATCTTACAGGCTAATGGCGTTATTATCAGTATTAAGATGGGGGCTTTAAAAACTGATAGCTAAACACTTGTCATGAGTAGCTATAAAATACAAAGTTCTTACCCGTCAACAATTTAATACACGGCCGCTTCGATCTTCTATAGAGCTCATAACATGTATAACACATATCGTTGAAGCTGCATTAACTAAAGGCTGGACCACTTCAGTTGCCACTCTAGACATCAAAGGAGCATTTGACGTGGTACTACCTGGAAGACAAATAGTCCACATACTACAAGAACAAAGCTAGCCAAGTAATCTCTGCAATTGGATATCTTCTTTTGAAAACGAACACAAAGTCTAGATCTGACCTGACGGTAAAGTAGAGCATATAGAAAAGATTCAAGGTGGACTAACACAAGGCCCTCATATTCCACCTATTTTATTCATGTCATATGTCTCACCTCTTTTTAAACTAGATAAAATGAAGAATACTTTTGAGAGTGTGGACGATGCAGCAATTTTGAATATCTCACTTACCCTAGAAGAGAAGTGTAGGGAAATAGATAAAGCTATCAATCAAGCTTTATTTTGGAGTTGTATTGAAGGACTGATTTGATCTTGGAAAGTCCGAATTTTTACATTTTAGCAGGAAACGTTGAGATGAAAACAATAACTCTCTTGTCATCACTGATAAATTTTTAATTAAAA